>CAEFZP010000312.1:172500-192742 GCA_903064625.1 Mallotus villosus
ACCTAGGATATGTAATACTGACTTTCGGTAGCATTCTTCCTCTCTTTTATTAAGGGTAATTTACCAAACACATAATATCATAATGAATCTAGGTACACACACAGACACACACATCACACACATCACACACACACATCACACACACACATCACACACACATCACACATATCACACTCTTGTCTGGGTTTCTTTCTGTGATTGATTATTTATTGCTTTTTCTCATTCTTTCGTTTTTCCATCCCCTGTTAGCAGGCTCGTGGTGACATGTCTCATGTACAGTAGACCCATGCTATAGATGGTACCCCCAAGGCCTTGTTCAAAGATGGCACTCACCCCTTCAAAGGCCTCTAGCCTGCGGCCCGCTTGGCCAACAGCCCCAAGCCACAGCACCCAGACCCTGCAGAGAGAGAGGGAGAGCGGAGAGCAGCTGGAACAGACTAGGACAGATGGGTTAGACCTCCACAGATGGGATAGATATGGTGGACATAGATCTCCACAGATGGGATAGATATGGTGGACATAGATCTGCACAGTTGGACTATGTTTGGAATAGATATGCACTGCTGAAGGAGACCAGCACATGTGGAAAAGATCAGGAATGGAAATGAACAGGTTGAATCGGCCTGGAATAGATATGCATAGGTTGAATATAATGGTGCAATAGACTTGCACAGGTGGAATAGAAGATATAGATTAGGTTAGGAATGAATAATACAATATGGGTTGGGGCTGGATGATGCAGTATAGGGTTGGGGAAAGGTGGTCCAGTAGATAGATAGATAGATACTTTATTAATCCTGAGGGAAATTGAGTAAATCTAGTCTCAGTGTAGTCACAACAGTCTCCAGTTGTAGAGTATCCACACGTGGCCCCCTGGTTCTGGTGCTGACTGGCTCGGGGCTGTTTGCTTCCACTGTTCTGTCGCGGTTGACGGTACATGACGAGGCGGGTCACATGGATTCCAACCCAGACCAGAGGACCTGTTAGTGCCTGGGCCTCAGCTGTCCCTAAAGGCTAGCTCCAGCCTGAGGTGAAAACATTCATCATAAATGTAGTATTGACGTGATCCCTACAGGATATTTACTGTACAATTATGGCTCCACATGCTGGGTTGGAAAAATCGATGTGGCCTCGGAACTAGAGGCGGCCATTTTGAAATCCGACAGTCACCAGATACACAAAGATACATTGATTTAGCCTAATCAGATGTAAAACACATCGATTCGGATAAGATTCGAGAAGTGACTTGTTGCAAACCCAAGCACAATCCACCTAAAACCTGTCCAGATTGACAGCTTCAACGACACGTTGAACACACCGTCCACGTGTGTCTAAAATGGCCGCCGTCCTCCGTCATGTGACCGTCCCCGGAAGGTGGACTGTATGTTATTGGATGTCTGCAGCTGTAACCTTGAAGGATGCGATTTCATCTGTCACTTATTCTCCCCCCCTCCATCTAGACTGTGTCAGGATAAACTGTAACACCAGTAAGTCAACACTCCACTCGCTGGAGATATATTCTTCTTTAAATACATGTTTGATATGGCTTGTGTTGTGCTCCAGATAGGATCAGGGTGTGCAGGAGGCTGATAAGGGGGCTGCATGGATGAGAGAGAAGATGGAGATAAGAGAGCTCAGATCTAAATAGATAGAAAGTGATGAGTCATGTTTAGGAGGGATGTTAGCTGAGCATTTCCACTTCCTCTTTAGCAAGCTTACTCTAGAGAGATGTATATCTAGGGCCTTGGGAAACTTTACACAAGTTCTTATTTGCTCTCCCAAACATCTGTAACTGAGTTGACAGTAGATAAGGCATAAGGTATGGTATTTGGAACTGCCCAATCGAGAAAAAAATAAAATTATTCAAGAAGAAAGTACAAGTACAAACATACTTATAGCCTAAATATTCAAGGTGCCAATTGGTATGTGAATATACAAAATTCCCAAACTTCCAATTGTGAAGAAAAAGATAAAAATGAAACGAAAGCTGACATTTAATACGTTGATATGAGATGAGACCTATTTTCCTCTTGGGTGTGTTGAGAGCAGTGTCAGGTGTTCAGGGTTCGAGTGTGACGGCTGAGAGAAACTGCTCTTACTCATCATGAGGCGTTCCTGTCACACACAAGATCATCACATCAATTCGTCACGACACCAGCCTAACGCTCCTCTACAGTATTCATTAGCTGTGTGTGTGTGTGTGTGTGTGTGTGTGTTTGCGTGTGCGTGTGTGTGTGTGGTGGTTGAGTGGCGTCTGTTGGTGTATTTGTGATTGGCGTGTGTGTGGCATGCATGTGATGTGTGTGTGTGTGTGTGTGTGTGTGTGTGTGTGTGTGTGTGTGTGTGTGTGTGAAAGAGAGAGAGCGAGACGCAGCTGCAACTCTTCACAGTTGATATCTGTTGAGTGACAGATCAGACACACTCATTCTCTCGGATTACTCTGATCAATGTCACTGATTACCTGCTGTAATGACACGCACGCACACACACACACACACACACACACACACACACACACACAGACGCAGGGCCTGTCTGCTATGTCACCTCTCTAACCATGGTGGTGTTATTGATCAGGTGACTGAGTGACAGTGCAAAAATCACATATTGTTTGGCTTCTACTGCTGCTACCTGGTTTAGTCTACCTGCTTTAGTCTACCTGGTTTAGACTACCTGGTTTAGTATACCTGGTTTAGTTTACCTGGTTTAGTCTACCTGGTTTAGTTTACCTGGTTTAGTCTACCTGGTTTAGTCTACCTGCTTTAGTCTACCTGGTTTAGTCTACCTTCTTTAGTCTACCTGCTTTAGTGTACCTGCTTTAGTCTACCTGGTTTAGGCTACCTGGTTTAGTCTACCTGCTTTAGTCTAACTGGAATCCAGATAGCAGCAGAAGAACCACATAGACTTCATTTAATAAGCTCCTATCAGACAATGATCTGATCAATACAACCTTGTAACATCCAGTAGCTTTCTGAGGTCATGTTAACTGATGTTAACTGATGCCATTGCCCTTTGGTACCCCCCTTGACAAGACAATAGGACTGTAGTGATCTCACCCCCCCTGGTGGGAGTTAGAGAAACACCTGAGTGATCATGTGACCTGGTTCTCAGGGAGAAGTCCTTGTATGAGTAACAGCAGTTGGATCTCACGACTTTGTAGCCTTTTTGTAATCTAGTTTGATAATATGTCTTGTATTTTGCATTCTGTTCTCCACAGTCAAACCAAACCAAACCTTTGTTAGTTTATATTTTACAGTAAAAACGTACAGTAGCGTTTGTGTTCAGAAATGTACTGGTTGATACAGATTTGGTCCTTGTGAATGGAGGAATATAAATAAATAAATTAAAGAAAAAAATTGAAAGATTGCTAAACAATAGAATCAATCCATTGTAACAGCAGATGTAGTCTGAGGTAGTAGAGATAGGTAAAGATGAGTGGTTAGAGCAATTGACTGCAAATCAAGAAGTCACACGTTCGAATCCCCCCTCTATATGTCTGCTAAATGAACACATGATTACAGTGTTATCAGTCCAGCAGCCTGTGTCAGCAGAGGTTTGGTTTGGGGTGTGCCTCCCTGTCCCTGGTCTAACACCCTTCCTCCGCAGGTAAGGGTCCCGAGGTGCTCTACGCCGGACAGAAGACCAACGACAACGAGTGGCACTCGGTGCGCGTCATCCGCCGCGGGAAGAACTTCAAACTGACCGTGGACGAGGACATGGCGGAAGGTAGATGTTCCTCTCTGCATGGGGGAGGGCAGTGTACAGCTCAGTGGTCAGAGCCCCCCCCCCTGTACTGTATGTCGCTTTGATCCTTCTCTCAATCTCTTTGTTTCTCTATTCCTCCCTCCCTCCTCCTCTCCAGGTCAGATGGCGGGTGACCACACCCGTCTGGAGTTCCACAACGTGGAGACGGGAATCCTGACGGAGAGGAGATTTGTTTCCTCCGCCCCTTCCTCCTTCATAGGACACCTACAGGTACACTGAGCACTTGGAGTCTGTCTGGTAGAAAGACGAGTAACAGACCTGGAGTCTGCCTGGTAACAGACGAGTAACAGACCTGGAGTCTGCCAGGTAGAAAGACGAGTAACAGACCTGGAGTCTGCCAGGTAGACAGACGAGTAACAGACCTGGAGTCTGTCTGGTAGACAGACGAGTAACAAACAAATTGACGGACTAGTAACCACCTCCTCTTCTCCTCCAGGGTCTGAAGTTCAACGGCATGCTCTATATCGACATGTGTAAGAACGGCGACATTGACTTCTGCGAGCTCAACGCCCGCTTTGGCATGCGCTCCATCATCGCCGACCCGGTGACCTTCAAGACGAAGGGCAGCTACCTGGGCCTGCCCACGCTGCAGGCCTACTCCACCATGCACCTGTTCTTCCAGTTCAAGACCACCTCGTCCGACGGGTTCATCCTCTTTAACAGCGGGGACGGCAACGACTTCATCGCCGTGGAGCTGGTGAAGGGGTGAGAGGCTGGGGGAGGGTGTGTGTGTGTGGAGGGGTGTGTGTGTCTGAGTGTGTGTGTCTGTGTGTAGAAGGTCTTAAATGCAGTCTGCAACTCAGACTCAGGGTGTGTGGCTGTGGTCTCAACTTTCCATATTTGACACGTTTCATATATTACTAAGTGGATGAGTTTAAACTTGTACTTGTGTTAAACACGCTGCCTAAAATATATATATACTCAAGTGAGAAGAGCTTTCAAAGCCCTGACTGTACACACACACTCACATACACACTCTCACACACCAAAAATGTTTTTCTTACTACCTCTACACTCTATACTGTGGTGAAAGCCTCTTCCCCTCTTCTGTCAGTTAACTAGAATACACACCCACACACACACACCCACTCACACACACACACCACCCACACACACACCCACTCACACACACCCACCCACCCACTCACACACCCACTCATGCTGAAGTGGCCCTCTGGCCACAGTCATGCAGGGAAAGACAGAAGGACCCTCGATAAAATGGACATTTCATACTGAAGTGTGCTTTCCTACCTACTTACCTACCTACCTCTCCTCCTCATCTCCTCTCTCCTCCTCTCCTTGTCTCCTCCTCTTTTCCTCTTCCTTACCTCCTCCTCTCCTCTTCCTCTCCTCCTCTTATCCTCACCTCTCCTCTTCCTCACCTCCTCCTCTCCTCTTCCTCACCTCCTCTCCTCCTCTCATCTCCTCTTCCTCACCTCCTCCTCTCCTAGGTTCATCCACTATGTGTTTGACCTTGGTAACGGGCCCAGTCTTCTGAAGGGGAACAGTGACAACCAGCTGAACGACAACCAGTGGCACAACGTGGTGATCACACGCGACGCCACCAACACGCACACGCTGAAGGTGGACTCCAAGTCCGTGACCCAGAACGTCAACGGAGCCAAGAACCTGGACCTCAAAGGTACGCTGGGCAGAGGCCCGCCTCACGGCTTCCTGGTTACCATGTTTCCTGGTTACCATGCTTCCTGGTTACCATGTTTGTTTCATGACATTTGGCAGGCGCTTTTATCCAAGTGACATACTAGATTAGAAGTGTATTAGTTTCTAACAGTACTTTGGTTGTCAGATTCAAGGAACGGTCTGTCAAGGTCACAAAGTAGTCACATCTCAGCTATCCGGCACGGTGGACAGAAATGTATACCACAGTCCAACAATAACATCTCAATTATTGAAATGCAATCCTCATCTTGATTACAGTAGTAGGGGTGGTTAGTGCACTCTGTGAAGGGGTTTAGAAGAGGTCGAGGAAATATTAGGAAAGTATTAAGTTGTTTCTACCGTCTTTCATCAAGTCATCCAGTGGAGCGTTCGTCTGCTGATGTTGTTTTCTTTCTGACTGACTGAACTAATTGAAGGGAAAACAAGTGTGAAATCACATGCTTTAGTATTATGTTTGCGAAAGCATTCTTACATTCTTTATTCCCACGCCCCTCCCTCTCTCTCCCCCCTCCCCTCCTCCCTCTCTCCTCCCTCCCTCCCTCCCTCCCTCCCTCCCTCCCTCCCTCCCTCCCTCCCTCCCTCCCTCCCTCCCTCCCTCCCTCCCTCCCTCCCTCCCTCCTCCCTCCCCTCCTCCAGGTGACCTGTTTGTGGGGGGTCTGGGCCCCAACATGTACCAGTCCCTTCCCAAGCTGGTGGTGTCGAGGGAGGGCTTCCAGGGCTGCCTGGCCTCTGTCGACCTCAACGGCCGCCTCCCCGACCTCATCAACGACGCGCTCTTCCGCAGCGGCCAGATCGAGCGCGGCTGTGAAGGTACGCCCTGGCGTCTCACGTCTATGACATCACTTCCTGTTTTTCCTTTTCCTGTTCATGAAGGCTTAGTCACCCACATAGCGAGCTCTGTCTGTGTGTGAGACCTGGGAGGGTGGTGCAGGTTGCCACTAGGTGGCGGTAGAGTACCAGTATAACCTCCAGTATGTCCCATTATGCTTGCCGTGGATATGAGGAGGTTATGATCATGTCATAGGAAAGTTTAACAGAAGCCCTGTGGATATCTACAGTATTAATCCTGCCCGTTTTGTTACTGTAAAGCTTTTTAGCGATCTAACATTCCCCCCCTCCCCCCCCTCCTCCTTAGTGCAGCTGTATGATGGCCTCCTGCCAGACCCTCACTAACCTTTTACTCTCTCTTGTTTTCTGCTGTTCTGTTTTGATGTTTTTCTTATTCTCGTTTTGACCCGCGCTTACAAAGTTGGTTTCACCAAAGCTGACCTGCAAGGTACAGGGCTAAGCTCCGCCTCCTCAAGGCCATGCTCCGCCTCCTGGAGGCTGCCCGTCTGGAAGCCTGCTGTGTGCAATGCATTGTGTCACCATGACAACCGTGTTCTGTCAGAGGAGGGGGCTCGCTCCACCCCTACACACACACACACACACACACACACACACATACGCACCTAGTGATGGGAGAGGTTCCAGAGAGGAGTGGATATATTTCAGAGAGATAGAGAGAGAGAGGAAGACAGAGAGAGAGAGAGAGAGATAGAGAGAGAGAGAGAGAGCTAGAGAGGTGGAGCGATAGATCGATAGATCTCTGCTCGCTCTCGATCTCGAGCAGCGCATCTCGATCATCTCGCTCTCTCGAGCTATCTCGATACGATGCTAGCATCGACAGAGCCATCAAACCTTGGCCCCAGCTAGAGGGATGAGTACATCCATTAAACATGAGGCCCCTTTCTAGTCCTGTATAATTATGTTGTTGGAGTGTTGCTTTCTGCCTTCCTAAGCGTGTATGAGTGTGTGTACCTGAGAGAGTGTATGTGTGTGTGAAAGAGAGAGAGGGAGAGAGGGAGAGAGGGAGAGAGAGAGAGAGAGCGAGAGAGAGAGATCTAGAGTAGAGAGATCGAGAGAGCAGAGAGGACAACTTATGCTAATGCAGTGGTGTTTGCCTTGCAAGACCAGCCAAGTCCATTAAAGTTTCAACAGAAGTTGCTATGCTGCTCTGAGAAACAGAGAGGAGAGGAGAGTGTAGGAGGAGGAGGAGGAGGAGGAGAGCAGTGGAGAGAAGGTTTGAGTGGTACTGAGGCAGTTAAAGTAAACCAAATGCTGACTGTGCTAGAGGAAATAACAAACACACACACTCACATACACACACACACACACACTCACAAGACGCACAAAGATACGTCCTCTGATAGAGAGACATATCCAATGACATCATCAGTTATTGATACCGTCACTGAACGGTTCTGTAGAAACAGATATGCACGTCTCTTCTATAGAGTCTGGAGAAGACATAGTCTGGAGAAGACATATTCTGCTTCTCTCTCTTTAATTCTCTGCCTCTATATTTCCATGTCTCTTTACCTCTCCGTCTCTCTCTCTCTCCGTGCGTTTGAGCGAGCGAGCCCTCTCTGGCTGACACACTCACGTCGTCGTGTGTTTAAAAATTATTTAAAAAGTCACCATGCATTTCACTGTAAACGCACTTTCAGCCAGCAAACGACTTCTTTTCCAATGTCTCACTCCTTCTTGCACAAGACAATTGCACTTAAACATTCTCAGTTTATTTGCGGTTTGCTTCGTTTTTTTGTCATTTTTGGTTGTTGTTGGCGTATGACCTCTTTATCTTTTGTCACCTCGAAGTCTGAGTACGATTCTCTCGTCTGTGTTCTCCAGAATCCAGCTCAGTTGACTCTTTGTGCTATGTATTTTTCATGTCTGCATCGAGAGCGAGAGAGAGAGAGAGAGAGGAGAGAGCAGAGAGAACGTATTCAAGAGTGTGAGGCAGCACAGGATGTGTGGCTGAGAGAAACACACATCTGGCTTGACTTTGAATACCCCTCTCCTGCTGCTCGTGTGAAGTGCATACTCAGTGATATGCACTATTTCCTCTCTGGTCTCCGACTGCTCGCTTGTCTGTGTCTTCCTCACTCTGGGGTCGCTGAGTGTGTCAGAGTGTCCTCTCTGTGGTGCCTCCTCCCAGCCAGAGGGACCGGGGAGCTCCTGCAGACTGGCACTTTGGATCTGGGACTCTTGTCGTCGTGGCTCCTCGTGTGAACTCAGTGTCCCGTCTGTCTGTGCCTGCTCACGTGCACACGGAGGGGGGTCGTCCCACGAGTCCGCTTCTCCCAAAAACCCTGAGACTGTCGGAATGATGCGTCCCGCATGCCACCCCCCTCCCCCGTCCTGTCCTGTGTGCACCTCTGCATGGAACCCTGCTGTGTGGTGCCAGCTCGCCAGCGCCCCCTGTGGTCCTGACGTGTGTGTGCTGTTTCAGGACCCAGCACCACTTGTCAGGAGGACTCTTGTGCCAACATGGGCGTCTGCATCCAGCTGTGGGAGAACTTCACCTGCGACTGCACCATGACCTCCTACACAGGGACCCAGTGCAACGACCGTGAGTACCTCGTTTGCTTCTGTACACACACACACACACACACTTGCTGAACCACACACGCTCGCAAATCACAGCTTCTAATGCACCCCCACACACATGGTGTTGTGTACAGTTTGTGTGCACAACACACACACCAATAAGCCACACACGTCGGTTGTTGTATGCTGATTCCGACTGTTGGACACAGATGTGCAGTCTGCTTTTTGGTGTGGCCCTGAAGCAGGTAGGTGGTAGTCTGCTCCCTAGTGTGGCCCTGCATGCTGTCTGCTGTCTGCCACAATGCTGGAAATGAACGCTCTGCGAGGCGTGACAAGCTCATCATTTATTCAGCTACTTTCCATATTTGCTCTCTCTAGTGTTTCGTGTGAAACAGACGTGCCGTTGTGTGCAGTTCCGCCCACAAACACTAGGTGGCAGTAATGATCTGGACAGGACTGAGCCGTGGCTTCAGAACAAATGAGATGCAATCTCTTGAGCATAAAATCAGCTTTCCTCATATTTTCATCCCTCTCTTTATCCCTATCCAACCCTACCCTACAGACGTGTGTGTGTGTGTAAGTGTGTGTGTGTCCTTTTGCTAAAGTAAAGTGGAAATTCAGCTTGTAACCTATATTTCTGCTGCAGTACAGTGCCTTGTTTCATGGCAGCTTCTAAGCCTACACTGTAAATCCCTCCATTGTACCCAGCAGAAGGGGAGAGAGAGAGAGGGGAGGGAGTGTGAGAGAGAGAGAGAGAGAGAGAGAGAGAGAGAGAGAGAGAGAGAGAAGAGAGAGCTGATGAAAGTTTGAGTTTGTGTGCATAACCTTTGAACCTCAGAGACAACTCACAGAAACCCTATCATACACACACAGACTCTAACATATACACACATACACATATACACAGCTGGCAGGATTCTAAGAGACTGTTATCACCCATCCTTAAGTGTTTTTACCCCGTTGCCTTCTGGCAGGCGATACCGAAGCATTCGGTACTTGCAATGTTGCACTAATTGTACCCCACTTGTCTTAATAGTAGTATAGGTTTCTAAGGTTAGTATAGGTTACTGTACTATTATGTGTATTATATGTTTTAGTATACTGTATTGTATATTGTACATTATTTGTATTTAATTTAGGAGGTTTATTATATTTTAGCTTATCATAGATGTCTATGTTCTGAGCACTTATATGCCAGGTTGCTTTGCGTTGCGTTGAATTTCAGTGCCCAGTCTGACCCTGTGTTGTTCTGTGCACCTGAAAATAAAATACTTGAACACACTCACATACATGCTAGCACACAAACAGCTTTTTTTCACATTGTAAAGCCTTTGGAAGTGCTTGTAGAATACTTTGTGGTACTTGTTCTTGTAAAGTGCTGCTTGTTTCAAACTGCTTCCCTTTCAGCTTTTTATAGCATATTTGACTTGTTTGTTTCTGACTCAGTGAATTTATCATTCTCGTCTCTTGTCCTCCTGTCCTCTCTTCTCCTCTATTCTCCTCTCCCCCATGTCCTCTTATTCTTCTTTCATGCCTCTCGCGCTCATCCTCTCCTCGTCCTCCTCTCCTCCTCTCCTCCTCTCCTCCTCTCCTCCTCTCCTCTCCACCCCCCTCCTCTCCTACCTACATTATAACCTGAGAGCATCATTTCCTCCAAGGACGTTAGTGCTGCCAGCTCAATGAAGAAGGCAGTTCAATGCTTTCCACATCAGAGCAATTACTCAACTTCCATAATGAAATGATTCCCCTGAGTATTACTGCTCTACAGTAAACTACCCCTCAAAGGTCACACTTTATTGTTCTTACTCAGACGCACACACATGCAGACGCACACACATGCAGGCGCACACACATGCACACAGACACAATCAGTTTGTGTCGTCATTTCTAATTGTCTACGGAACTTCTTAGTTGTTTTCTCCCATGCCATTGTGGGGCAGGTGGAAGGTGACATGGATGTAAACATCCTATCGTGTCTCCTTACTTACAGGCCCTGGGCTCTATCCACTATTCCATGGGCGTACACACACCTCTCTCTCTCTCTCTCTCTCTGCTCGTCTCGCTCGCTCTCTCTATCCTCTCGTCTCTCTCTCTCGCTCTCTCTCTCTCACACACACACACACCACCACACACACGTTCTATCTCACACACACTTTAACACATACACTCACGCCAACAGTTTCTCACACACAATTTCACTCTGAAACACCAAACACGCTCCCAGTCATGGCTGGCGGTACAGCACTGTAGATGTGGCGGAGAAGTGTGATTCACAGCTCCTCCCTGCGTACCTGAGAAGCTCCCATGTGGGGCCTGAGTTAGCCAGCCTGCTGTCCCAGGAAAAGTGTCCAAGTAGAGAGGGGAGGAGGAAGAGTAAGGGGAGAGAACAGGAGGGGAAAGGAGAGGCGAGGAGGGGAAAGGAGAGGCGAGGAGGGGAAAGGAGAGGCGAGGAGGGGAAAGGAGAGGCGAGGAGGGGAGTGGCTTGGACGGCTCTGTGAGGGCCTGACTGATGGATCTAGGTGACCTGGCTTGCTGCCTGCCCGGCTGACTGGCTTGCTGCCTGCCCGGCTGACTGGCTTGCTGCCTGCTCGGCTGACTGGCTTGCTGCCTGCCCGGTTGTAATAGTAATAGGCTGCCGTTTTAATAGTAACAATGAGACTGCCTCCCCACCACTGCAGATCCAGCAGCAGAGAAATGCTCACCTCTCGGGCCAGACTTCAGGAGAGGATCAGGGGTGGATGCACGCTCTAAAAATACTTTGCTTCCTGTGCCATATCTAATGTGGAGCATGCCCAGTAATGATCTCGCGGCTGACGAGTCTAGGCCAGCCATGTCACTAGGATAAGTCTGACTGTGGTCTGTGTCACTTGCTGTGACAGAGAGAGAGTGAGTGAGAGAGAGAGAGAGAGAGAGAGAGCTCCCTAATTGGAGGGATATGCGACAGAGCCCGCTGCCCTTGTTAGGGAGAACACAGAGAGCAGGAGCAACAAGAGCAAAGTTCACAACCAGAAGTGTGTGTCTTTCTATTCTTGTGTGTGTGTGTGTGTGCATCTCATGTGTGTGACTGCTCATGTATCCAAATGGTGGGTCTATTTCTAGATACAGTAGTCTGTTTACGTAAGCACTGATAGAGCCAGAGGTCTCATCTCAAGGAGTGTCCCGGAGTTGAAACAGAGCTAGCTTTGTGGAGCTGACTACAGCGCTGTTGAAAGGGTTGTGGATGTCGGACGCTGGTTGGAACCCCGGAGTGGGCAGACTGTGAGGAAGCTCTGCTGACCAGCAGCACAACAGCACCTGAGACTGGAGCAGCTGATAACTGAAGATGCAGAGTGTGCTACTATTTAGCACTCTGGTAGGGAGGGGGTGGAGGGAGGGAGGCAGGGAAGGAGGGAGGGAGGGAGGGAGGGAGGGAGGCAGGGAGGACAGGGAGGAGGGAGGGAGGAGGGAGGGAGGGAGGAGGGAGGGAGGGAGGGAGGGGAGGGAGGGAGGGAGGGAGGGAGGGAGGGAGGGAGGGAGGGAGGGAGGGAGGTGAAATGATTGAGTCGAACACATTACAGACAGTTAGGACTAGGGCATTCATCTGTTCAGCCTAGTCAGATAACCTTGAAGCTGTTCTACCCTGCTCCTGTGTGTGTGTGTGTGTGTGTGTGTGTGGTGTGTGTGTGTGTGTGTGTGTGTGTGTGTGTGTGTGTGTGTGTGTGAGTCCTGCTCCGAGCCAGCGTTGAGCTGCAGCGTTCAGTGTTCAGCTCCCAGACTCAGACCTCAACACAGGCTCATCCATCAACTCACGCCCTCAGACACAGTCACAGCAGCAGACAACACACAAATCACCCAATCAATACCCTCGCACCTGCAGCGCATCGTCTGTCACCGGGCCGACTTCCCGCCCCCAGACGGGTTTGGAGGGTGTTTCAGTGGGCTTCCGGTCATGTCTGGGGCGTGGACCTGTCTCGGCCGTCTGTGTCGGGTCTGGGGCGTGGACCTTCTCGGCCGTCTGTGTCGGGTCTGGGGCGTAGACCTGTCTCGGCTGTCTGTGTCGGGTCTGGGGCGTAGACCTGTCTCGGCTGTCTGTGTCGGGTCTGGGGCGTAGGACCTGTCTCGGCCGTCTGTGTCGGGTCTGGGGCGTGGACCGTCTCGGCCGTCTGTGTCGGGTCTGGGTGTCACTTCTTGGTCAGGTCTGTGAAGCTGATTGTCTGCGTGAGGTGGAGGGCGTTTTGGACGCTTCATATCCAGCCTCTCTGTGTCCGAGGCACATTTCAAACTCAAAAATGTTTTGCTCCTGTTCCCCCACCAACCCTGAGGAGTGCAGAGAGAGAGATAGAGAGACATAGGTAGAGGGAGGAGAGATATAGAGGAGGGGAAAGAGAGATTTCCATTGATTGCTATATCAACAGACTTTTCCATTATTACATTAGTTATTTTTCATGTTCCCATGTGTGTACAGGTCTATATGAATCCATGTATTTATATACTCTAAAAGGACTGCTGTATGTGAAGGTATACAAAGTGCTTTTTCAATCTTAAATCTCTATTACCCAGAGCAGTAATACCCTGCCTTAGTAATGCAGATGGTAGTTCACCCATTGACACACTCACATTGAGCGATGTGTTTGTGTGTGTGTGCGCGCGCTGTGTGTGTATCTGTATCCATGAACACACACACACACACACAGTTTCAGGGTCATGTTGCGCCCCGCTTCTGAGTTGAGCGAAATCAATAGGCAGCTTCTCATCAAACTCCTCTCATGGTTGTTTTGAATTGATGTACTTGCGCCGTGCGGAGAATAGCTTTTGAAGCGCAACACAACAACAAGTCATTTGTCACCAGAGACAGCGTTCTCATTCGGCGCTCAATTGCTCCGGATATTTATGCGTCTCCCCCACTCCACCTTCCCCGGGACCAATTTAGATGTGCTCAGATCAGGAAAGGTTGAAGTGTTTTTTCGTGCGCCTGGAATGAAGACTCCTGCTGGGCTTCCTAACGACAGCGGAGCAGCGTGGAGAAGGAGCCCTCTTGATTAGCCGTCTCGACGCGATAAGGAGAGAGAGAGTTTATCGCGAGGTGAAGGAGAACTCTGGAGGAGAGCTGAGAGTCCCTCCCTCGCTCTGCCCCCCACATCATCCACAGGGGCCCTTTCCTGCCCTCCACTCCCTCCTCCTCCTCTCCATCCTCCTCCTCCTCCTCCTTCTTTCTCCCTCTCTCTCCTCTGCTCTCCTCCCTCATCTCCAGTCTCAGACGTTGGCGGGTCATTTCCTGCCTGATTCGGATGTTCATGGTGTCTGGGCTTGTTACGGATGATCTCAGTAGGACGATCATGCCCCCGTGGCTCGCTAGAAGGTTCAGCTCTTACCCATAATGCCCGGGATGCTGACCAGGGCGGACACCTGCGTGAACATCTGTCTCAGGCACGAGGGGCGAAGGCAACGATCTGCTCGGATCTGATTGGCTCTCAGGACTGGTGACGTGTGTGTGTGTGTGTGTGGGGGGGAAGGGAAGTGTGACTGGAGAGCAGGAAGGCCAGGGGGGGGCTGGTGTTGTGGGAGCGTGTGAAGGGGAATTAGCATGGCCATTATCGTGCTTCTGGGCTTCAGTGTGATCCAACGGTTCTAATGACGACTGGTGGGTGAACACTACTTAGTGATCGCATTTTGGACAATTACTGTCTTCTCTCTCTCTCTCTCTCTCTCTTTCTTTGGCCATCTCTCTTTCGCTTTCTTTCTCTCTAAGGCTTGTACACTCATTTGTTGAGTGGTCTTTTTCAGATTTGCGTGTGCGAGCATGTGTGTTTGTAGAGGATGTCAATAAAGAGCCTGGCCTTTGGTCTATTCTCTTGTTTTCACTCATCTATGCTGCCCAGAGAGAGAGAAAGAGAGAGGTTTAAAGAGGGAGGGTGGGAATGAGAGAGAAAGAGAGAGACGGCAGCAGTTGTATAACATGTATTCCCGTTTATGTCACGCGCGCACACACACACACACACAGCACTTCTCCACTTCTATTCTCTGCAGCGGTGAGGAGGCGGAGCTTGTCACCAGCAGGGCGCTGATGTCACTGAGATCAGCCAGGCGCCAGAGTTCATGCGGTGGGGACAAGGCACCCAATCACGCCACAGAGATGTGGAAACTGCTGCTTCCTGGTTTGAAATGGTTTCCCAGGTGCCCCCTAGGGATGAGGAAGGGGGAGGGGAGAGGAAGGAGGGGAGGAGGGGATGGGAGGGAAGAGGAGAGATTTTACAGACTGGGGTCCATCGAGCAATTGAAGTCAGCGGTTGTTAGTATTGTCTGTTGCTCTTCAGTGTACTACAGTAGCTATGCCTTGGGGGAACAACTGACCTAACTGTCTCTGTCCGGTGTCCTTGTTCAGACAATGCATGTGTGTGTGTGCGTGCCTGCGTGATTCAAAGCCGACTTCACCTCCACTTGACACTCTCACCTGTAATCCACCTCTACAGCAGGCTTCCTTCCAACAGCATCTTGACCATCACAGCTGGTCCCAAAACCTTATTCATTAGAACCCCCGCCCCACGCCCCATGCTGGGACGTCGCATGTGTCAAAGGGACATGAGCAAGCATGACGCACACACACATACTCTCTCTCTCTCACTCACCATACACACATACTCTCTCTCTCACACTCACACATACACACATATACTCGCTCTCTACCTCACACATACACACATATACGCGCGCTCGCACACACACACATACACACATATACTCTCTCTCACACACTCACACAGACACACAGATACGCTCTCTCTCACACTCACACAGACACACACATACTCGCTCTCTCACACTCACAAATACACACACATACTCTCTCTCTCACACGCACACATACACACACATACTCTCTCTCTCACACTCACAAATACACACACATACGTCTCTCTCTCACACTCACACATACACACATGACTCTCTCTCTCACACTCACAAATACACACACATACGCGCTCACACGCACACATACACACATAACTCTCTCGCCACACTCCACACATACACACATATACTCTCTCTCTCACACTCACCATACACACAGATACTCTCTCTCACACACTCACACTACACACACACTCTCTCTCACACACTCACACACACACACATACTCTCTCTCTCACACTCACAAATACACACACAGACTCTCGCTCTCACACTCACACACCATACACACACATACTCGCTCTCTCACACACTCACACATACACACACATACTCCCTCTCACACTCACAATACACACACATACTCTCTCTCTCACACTCACACATACCACACATATACTCTCTCTCTCACACTCACACATACACACACATACTCTCTCTCTCACACTCACTTGATGGCGCCCTAGCGGTTTTCTGTTCCGGTTAGTTTACGCCCCATGTCTCTGGAGTGCCTGTATCTTTTGGATGAATA
Organism: Mallotus villosus; assembly: GCA_903064625.1. Classification (NCBI taxonomy): domain Eukaryota; kingdom Metazoa; phylum Chordata; class Actinopteri; order Osmeriformes; family Salangidae; genus Mallotus; species Mallotus villosus. Next base: position 188,738 of record CAEFZP010000312.1, read on the forward strand.
GTTTGTGTATGAGTGTGAGTGGGTGTATGTGTGTGTATGTCTGTGTGTATGGCTGTGTGTGTGTGTGTGTGAGGGGTGTGGGTGGGTGCGTGTTTGTGTGTGGTGTGTGTGAGTTTGTTTTGGATGAATACTTGATGAACAGCAGCATGTGAGATTTCTCATCTACCATCTCTGGTACCAGGCAATGCCTCAATCCCTGATCATCATTCACAGCACCTGTGTGTGTGTGTGTGTGGTGTGCGCGTGCGTGTGTGTGTGTGCGCGTGTGTGCGTGTGTGTGTGTGGTGTGTGTGCGTGTGCATGTGTGTGAATTGGCCCCAGGCCTTCACCAGCCACTTACTCCCATGCTGTTCAGTCTCCCCAGGATATGAATATGTGTCTTTACGTGTGTGTGTGTGTCTTAGCGTGTGTGTGTCCTAGCGTGTGTGTGTGTGTGTGTTACTGTATGTGGGTGGTACCGTCCCCCCTCCTGCAACATGATCAGGACTTGTCTGTAGTAAAACACCCTCATTACTGCCTCCACACTGTCAACCCCGCCCCGCCACCTGGGTCTGCAGCAACACACACACTAGGAGCGCAGCAGAGAGAGAGGGGCAGAGAGAGGGAGATAGCGAGAGGAGGAAGAGAGGGAGGGAGGGAGAGAGAGAGGATGTGGAGAGAAAGGGAATGTAGAGAGAGAGAATGTTGTACAGCACACATTTCAACGTGGCAGGTGTGGGTCTCACCATCTGTGTGTGTGTGTGGTGTGTGTGTGTGTGTGTGTGTGTGTGTGGTGCCCGCGGGCAGAGCCCCTGGTGCCCTCGCTGCCATGAGGCCAGGCGTTCACTGGCTCGGGCCGACGCCCCTAGCTCACCCCTGCCACGACTGGGAGGGACTGTCTTTATGACTGTCCTCCCTCATGTGTGTGTGTGTGGGGCGTGTGTGTGTGTGTAGTTTGTGTGTGCGTGTCGGAAGAGAGGGATAATGAGCCGGTTAGAATGAACTGAACTCAACCTGAGAGAAACAGCACTTGTGTGACTAATTCCGTGGCCTGTCCGCCTGGCTGAGAATGAAAGGAGGAGGAGAGGAAGGGAGGAGGAGAGGAGGAGGAGAGAAGGGAGGAGGAGGAGAGGAGGAGGAGAGGAAGGGAGGAGGAGGAGAGAGAGTGGAGGAGGAGAGGAGGAGAGGAAGGGAGAAGGAGGAGGGAGGAGGAGAGAGGAAGGAGGAGAGGAAGGAAGGGAGTAGAGGAGGAGGAGGAAGGAAGGAAGGAAGGAAGGGAGGAGGAGGAGGAGGAGGAGTGGAAGGGAGGAAGGGAGGAGGAAGAGAGGAGGAGGAGGAGAGGAGGAGCTTCAGGGTTGTCTGTAGCGCTGGGTCTCCCTCCCCTGTCTGCAGGGGCCATCGTCTTCTCCCGACTGTCCACTCACTTATCACTCAGGGTTTTTTGTTAATTTGAAGATGAAAGAGTCTGACATGTTCTGTCTCGGCTGGCGAAAGCAGGGATCGCTTGTGAGGGCAGGCGCTCACATCATGAGCTCTTCAACATATGGCAGATATTTTTAATGAGGCAAAGCTCTGCGACATCTTTTCTCATAACTTTAGTGAGCTATTAACGAGGGTGGAGGAGCTATGTTAGCTTGAGCTGAATCTCCTTCATGGAGGGAGAGAAAGAGAGAGAGAAAGAGAGAGAGAGAGCGAGGAGGAGAGAGGACACTGAGACAGACAATGGAATCTGAGGAAGGACTACTTGGTCTGTATTGGCTTGAGCTACAGAACCATCAACCCTGGGCCATTCTGTGGTCAACACTGCACCTCTACGGCACGGGGGGCTCGGCTGGCTACAAACAGATGGTTAACAGGGGAGAATCTATTTCTGGTCGTTGAACACACTTTTCATAAACACATATTGCAGCACCGGCAATTAACACTGTTCTGATAGGAACAGTTTCACTGTGTCTGTTGTCACACAGAGAGTCTGCTGTGAACGGTGTTATTTCTGTTAATGAGAAACTTCCATCCCACTGAGTTTAACGCTGTCTGGTTCAGGGGGGCTCGATCTCAAGCTGTCTTCAGCTCTAAAGGTGATATTTGCAGGAAGTGACATCAGCATGTCTCGCTGTGCTGTCGTCTCGCTGGGTCTCTCCGTTCCTCCACCGGAGATCATCCAGGACCACAGCAAGGCTGGCACAGCAACACAGCAGCCCCAGGCTGGCGGTCGCTGTGGGACTGTGGAGCCCCCCTGTCTCTCTCTCACCCTCCTTCACTGCATGGTGTGTTCGCTCTTCAGGAGGCGTGAGCTGGAAGTGGACAGGAAGTAGAGATCTTGAGGTCATGGCTGAGTGTTGTGGGACACAAGCACTGACACGCACTCTCTCCCTGCCTGTACGTCTCTCTCTGCACGCCTCTCTCTCTCTCTCTCTGTCTCTCTCGCTCTCTCTCCCTCGCTCTCTCTCTCCCTCGCTCTCTCTCTGTCTCTCTCTCTCCCGCTCATTTGTAAACGATTACTCTCTTCTTCTCTGTTAGGGAGATCGTCACTTTATTTGGCCTCCTATCAATCCCGTACGTCAGCGACGTAGAGAAGTAGTGAAGCCTTGTGAGAGCGCGGTCTCGGGTTCCCCTCTCTCTCTCGTCTCTCTATCTCTCTCTCTCTATCTCTCTCTATCTCTACTCTCTACTCGCTCTCGCTCTCTCCCTCCCTCCCTCTGCTCTCTTCCTCCTAGACTCCTCTCCTGAGTCACAATCATCATTATACAAATGACTGGAAGCGTGTTGAGATGCTAGCAAGACAAGATGACCTGGCGAGATCCCCTCGTCACGCCTCATTTACCCCACTGCGGAGTTACACACCCAGAACTGTCTCAATATCTTGACGCTCTGGCCCCTGCGCATCACGACAGACTCGCTCTGTCTTAACGGTGGGAGTGAAGATGGAAGAGGGTGGAGGATGTGAAGGGAAAGGGAAGAGAGGAAGGAAGTGAGGAAGGAAGAGGGGGAGGAGTGGTGTGAAGAGGAAGAGAGGAGGAAGGGAGCGAAGCGAAGAGGGGGAGGATGTGGGGCGTCGAAGAAGAGGAAGGAAGGGAGGCAAGGAAAGAGGTGAAGACAAGAAGATGGAGGTAGGGAGATGTAGGTGATGAGGACATGAGCAGTTTCATGCCACATCTAGGTCGGCTCGGTCTCTCCCTCACTTCATCTCTCTCGTGATCAGCTCCGCGCGCTCGCTGCATCTGCGGCGCTCGGCGGCGGCGCTCCTCTCAGTCTCGCGCTCGCGCAGCTCGATCCTCTCCTAATCAATCGTGCTTACCAACTCCATCCTCCGCTCGCAGCCTGGCAGCTGCCTTCTTCAGATCCTCTCGTCATCTCTCTCGTCATCATCCTCTCGTCCTCTCGCTCTCTTCGTCTGCTCCACTGCATGCCTCTCAACTCCCTCTCCTCCAGAGGGACCTGGCTGGGAGGACGAGAACTGCTCTCGAACGTCATCCTGCATGTTCCTCTACGTCCACACGTGTGTTCCGCGCGCGTCACGCGATCTGCTAATGTTGTCATGTAAACAGCGGTCCGCCCCGCCCGACACTCTGGAGTGTGATGACCGCTGATGTGATGGAGGAGTGAGAGGAGAGGAGAGCAGTGCGTAGGAGTCCGTCCCAGAGGCGGGGAAATGTGATATGTTTAATACACTGAACTGACAGCTGCAATAGAGTGCACGGTATCAGTCGCTATCTCAATCACGCATAATGAGTGTCAGCGGATGAGGAACGTCCTCCGTCTCATGAACTCCGCTCATGCTTTATTGAACTGATTATAGTCAATAAGTATGACCTTCTCAAACTTGCGTGTAGAGGGGATCTTACCCAACCCACCAGACAGCCCATATCAGAGCTGAATGTCTGAGAGAAACGATTGTGAGAGAAGTACAGACACACGCACATCCCATACACAGGCACGTGCCCACCACACTGCACACACACGGCACGTGCCACAGATCGCACACACACGTGGAGTATTGAGCTTTTTCAGAGGCAGTCGAAGTTG
>CAEFZP010000313.1:0-7500 GCA_903064625.1 Mallotus villosus
GGGAGCGGTGAGTATTGTATTTTACAGAAGTACCGTGTGTCTACTTGACCTTGGGTTTCCTGGAGGCTTGCAGCTTGATATTCATTCACCTATGTCCAGTTACCACACTCCTGCAGCCGTGTTTCAGATAATGCATCGTATTTACATATGCAATGTAACAGCTTTCCGATAGAATCAGGTCAATATTGATTGAGGCAGAGATTTATCCTGTTAGCCTAATCTTAAGTGATCTTGGCTCCCACTGTATATTTCAGTGTGTCGAGAGATCGGTGTATCGACACTCTGCCTCGGCTGGAAACATCCCTGCAGGTGGCCTTGACTTCATTACAGTTCAGACATCCGACTGACAACTCAATGCACTTAATACTCCTCCCTCCAACACACACACACACACACATTCACACACACTACATTCACACATGATCAGTCAGAAACTCCAAAAGTAGCACATTTTATCCACTTGTGAAGTTCAAAGTTCCTTGGAAAAGTCCAGTGAAGATGTAGGGGGGAGATAATCAGATAATCCAGTTCTCAGCCCTGCTCTCCGTTTCTGAATCACTCAGACCAAAAGAAGGTCCAGCGTATACCTTCCATAAAAAAGTAACTTGCTCATTACAGGAACTATGTATGTGATGGCAGTTGTAGCTAATTTAGCATCTCTGCCAGCACACTTTGATATTACTTTTTTAACACAGAGGAGTTCTTGAAGTGCAGTGTCAGATTCTCACCAAATGCAGTGTCATGATGTGCTGCAGAGTGTTAGAGTTTAATGAGGCGAATGTGTTTTCATAGTCCATGGACTGTTCTCCACCATACTAGCAGTCTTCTCTCACGTTACAGTACCTACCCTCACATCACAGACTAGCACTGGTATTACCTGAACTTCATACACCTGCATTTATCTGATTTTCTCTCAGAATCTGTATTGTCTACTTGTCACAGGTCACATACAACTGGTTTGTGAAGGATAAACTAATGACTTAATTTGTGGCACAGTAGGATCATTGCTATTCTGTTCAGAAAGGCGGGCGATTTTCACATGTATGGTATAAAAGCTCCGCGTGTTCCCCTGGTCCACCTGCCCAGGGGACGCCACCAGAGGGGCCCAGCGCGAGCCACGTCCCCTGGAGGTCACAGGTCACACGATTGAAGTGAGAATCAATGGTGGAATCCCCCGTGGCTCAGAGAGTACAAGAAAGGGAGGGAACGTTTCAAACAAATAAATAGCTGGTTGTTCAAGGTGCCCTCTCCACTTCACAAACGTGGATTGATCTCTCCGGCTGAACCCAGAGGAGGACGGCGAGGAGAGCGAGGACGGAGGAGAGACTTGATAAGGCTCCTGGTTTTTAGGTGGGAGCTACTTTTTCACCCCAGCCAGGTTTGTCCTCTGTGCTGCGCTGCCAGAGAAGCAGGAGTCTGAGCAGACTTCAGACAGCAGGGCCGCCCGCACTCAGCTGTCCAGGAGTTATCTAGCCCACACAGGACCACTTCCTGTACGCCACGGCAGGACCTTACAACAACACCAGCTCTTTTTCAATCGTCATGAAAGGGAATTCAAACCCAATGACTAAAGGGTCAAACTTTCATTTAGATATACACGAGGTAGATAAGAAAATACATAGTTTACAATCCATGTTCTGTAGGTAATGTGTCAAAAACGCTCTTATCTAACGTGCAAATTGCTTTCGTGAAAATCCCATTCCAAACCCATTGTTCCTGCTCCACTACTCCCCCCCCCCACCCCCCCACCCCCCTACTCCCCCCCCCACCCCCCCCACCCCCCTTACCCCCTGAAGTTCTGTCAGGATGACATTTTGGAACCAGACATCTACCTGGGTTGATCCTGCCTGTGATGAAGCTTTCTCCTGGAGGAGGCGGTCTGTGATGCTCAGAGGGAGGCCTGGAGGATGCATACGTAGATGAGCCTGCTGGCAGAGAGGGGACCTGAGGGACCCGAGAGACCTGAGGGACCTGAGAGACCTGAGGGACCCGAGGGACCCGAGAGACCCGAGGGAAACGAGAGACCCGAGGGACACGAGAGACCCGAGAGACCTGAGAGACCTGATAGACCTGAGGGACACAAGAGACCCGAGGGACCCGAGGGACCCGAGGGACCCGGCTCTGTAGACGGTCCTCCTCCCCTGTCCAGCGAAGGCCAGATAAATGTCAGGCAGAACAAAGACCCTCCGTCTCATTTCCCCTCTCTCTCAAATGGCCGCTGCTCGCCCCGTTCACTCCAAATTGGTTTCCGAGGTAATCCGCTCCCTCAGCTGAGAGGCTGGCCAGAGGGGTTGTGGGAAGATTGTTATTATTATGACTTTTGCTGCCATTAACTACTGGCAGTGGCCAAGGTGACTGGCCGGCCCTCCTCTGTCCTCTGTCCTGCAGAAGCCAGATCTGTCTGACATACTGGACACTTGACTGACACTCCCAACACTGTTACAACATTGGATGTGTAAGGATTCCTGCCAACGTTTTCAAGTTTAAGACATGATATCGGCACATTTGTGTGATCAAGCATTGCTACATGGCAAGTACTGAAATGTTTTGTGAACTCTATGTCACCCCAGAATGTCTTTGCCTGCCTGGCTCTCTTCCTGCCTGGCTGTCTGCCTGCCTGGCTGTCTTCCTGCCTGGCTGTCTTCCTGCCTGGCTGTCTGCCTGGCTGCCTGTCTCTGCCTCAGAGGCCCAGGGATGTCTGTCTACTTCAGTCTCTTCTTCATTCCTTTGAGACGCTGAATTAGTCTTATTATCACCGCCTCTGTAACGGATACAGAGAGGAAGGTTCCATCCCCCCGAGAGCGTGTGCATGTATGTGTGTGTGTTTTATGCTAATGTGTACTTGTTAGTGTATCTTTTATGAATTTCAACAGCTGTATAGGGCAGCTGCCTTGAGGGCCGCATTCGGCAAGGGCGCCTTTCCTTCCTCTTGCTGACAACATTCTCATTCCCTTTTACACTTACCCTCTCACATACACACACTCACAAGGCCTATTTTAATTACAATTCAGTCTTTACAATGCCGTATGCATGCAAATTAATTCTGATCACCCGTTGGAAGAGTTGAAAGAGTGGAAGACAGTGAATGTGTGTGTATGTATGTCACATGGGTGTTTGTGTGTGGGTGAGAATGTGGGAGATGTCAAGAGGTGTTTTGAAGAAGAAGAAAAAAGACCATTTCATCCTTCGCCCCAGGTTGTAGTCTGACAAAAAACAGAAGCATGAGAATTATGAAAAAGCTTCTTGTTTTACTGATGGGACACATTAGCTGTGGGCAATGGATGCTCAGAGTCCACACTACAAGCTCTCTGATCTCTCTCCTGCACACTCAGCACACTGCTCTGCCCTGTTTGCTCTGTGAGAAGTTGATAATGCTGCCCATTCATAAGGCACGCAGACTGGAGCCTCCTTCCTCACCCAGGCCCAGTGACAGAGTCCTGGCCCCTTGATGCTGCTTTCAAAGGCAGGTCCTAAAGCAGCTGCTGTGTGGCCCGATGCTGGTGCTGATGTTGATGGTGCTCTGATGGCGACAAGATGACAGCCTCATTTGTAGCCCTGGGTTCCAGGGATAACGAGAAAGAGAGAGAGAGGGGGGGGGGAGATAGTGAGAGAGTGAGAGAGAGGGAGAGGGGGGAGAGAGAGAGAGAGAGAGAGAGCACAGGGGCAGCATATGTCCCATGTGTTGTAGTTGCTCCAGCAATATATATATCTTAACTTTACATGACTAAATCTTGTATTTGGCACATCAAATCTTGCCCATCCATTCCATTAGCTCTAATAAGGAGCACTGTCTCTCTTTTAGAGCATCACAATCTCAGTTAATGTGACTCAAACACACTCAAAGTGTGGCTAAGTGCCCATGGAAGCTTGGAACTGTCAGACAGGCCGCTGTGAACCACTCTTCTCACAATGACGGCTGGATCGAGGCGCAATTACCAGGAATATACACTTCTCTGGGAGTCTCTCCAGTGAAGTGGTGACAGGCCATATTCAAGAACAGAGCCAAGCATCTGAGAGAGCTTTAGAATAGGTAAGCTAGTAGGTTGCTGTTTTCGTATTGGTAATCTTTTCAGTCCCTAATGGCCACATAGAATTATCCCAATCCATAGAGGAAAGTCTCTCAAGATTCTGTCAGAATTGATCAGCCACTGACATGTAGTGCATTATATACATCAGTTTCAATTTCAGGTAAAAGACAGAAGAGTAATACCACATTGACCTGATCATGTATCTACCAGGTTTTTCCGTTGTGCTCCTGGTCTCGTGTGAGTTAGTTCGTTAGGACTTTCTGGAATCAGGTGAGGTACTGGCAGGCTCTAAAAACGAAGCAAACAAACAACTGCCCTCGGACTAAAGCTACAACAGGGCCCAAAAGTGTAAAGAAACGTGTAGCTACATGCAGCCTACAGTCCTCCAAATAAACAAGGCTTCTCTTCTGCTTTTTATAGACACAACACTGAAACAATCACAGTGGATAGCTAGTGTGAAGAATTCCACAGTCATAACCCTACAGTAGTCTGTCACTTGGTAACAAACGAGCACTGTGCTCTAAATGAGTTGGGTACTGTGAGGTCCACACAGAGTGATAGGCTAATCTCACTTTGGTTTCAAACAGGGAGCTGTGTGGCAGTGGACTCAACTCCTCCTAGGCTTCACACATCCATACACACAGACGCCACTCCCACCCTGACGCAGACATGCACACACACATACAGATGAAGCTGTCTCTCCTTTTCTGGCCTGTCTCAAAGCCCTTGGCGCTGCTTGTTTACCCTTCACTGTGGCAGCTGATGTGTGTGTGTGTACGTGTGTGTGTGTGTCGGTCTGAAAAGGGAGATATTGCGTGTCAAGTGCTCTCCAGGGCAAAACTATCATTTCTGAGTGTTATCACACCATCCTACTACCCAGGGGCTGGCAGTCTTCCTCTCTCTCTGTCACACACACACACACACACATGCACACACACACACTCTCACACACACACTTCCATGCACCAAAAGAGCTGGAAAAAGAGTTAGCCCGGTGAGGCGTGCAGTCAGAGGAGAGGAGGAGAGAGAGCAGTGGGGTCTGGTGGAACACCGACATTGTCCAGCGGGTCAGACAGGTCTGCCTCTCCTGTTGACAGAGATCCAGTTAGATGTGTTCAGCTCTACGGTGGATACTGTGTGCTGCTTCAGTTGAAGGGAGAAGATAAGAAATCCCATCGAGGGTGTCCTCCTGGTGGATGACTCAACATTCAGCAGGACTGCGAAACAATAACAACGGCAAAGGCAGATGACGTCCTGGTCGGTGAGAGTTGGTCCTCCATTAAAAATGACGTGCTTCTGATGTGCGAGAGAGGAGTTGGATTCCGCTCTCCCTCCTCCTCTGAGGGGGGGAACAGTGAGAAGCGAAGGCAGTATCCGGAGGAGAGCATCTGACAGGAAAGTCTTCCTGATTAGCGCAACGTTATCAGCACAACAGTCCTGCCATTGTTCTATAGTGAGAGGGCCTAATCCTGCTCTTAGCAGTCCAGAGCCGGCTGCTGCAGCTATCCTGGGTTTTTCTCCTGCCAGATTCCTGGGCTTGAAGTGTTTGCCCTTCGCACGTCCACAACTTTCTCTGTCTGTCAGCGTCTAGCCTGAGACTGGGAGGGCGGGAACCACTGTTCTCTCTTTTAAACTTCGTACTCACACTCTGAATGACAGGAGTTGTTAGGCCAGCCTTCCAAGCGCTTACGTATCTTGTGTACTGAATTTCTCATAAGAGAACAGTCAGTTTTTGTGATGAAACAATGTGAAGCCTCCTGGAAAAAGAACTCCCACTCAACCTAAGATTACTGCTGAGAAGCACAGACGACACTGTTTGTCCATGGGCTACAGTATTTAGTGTGTGTGTATGCATGTGTGTTTGTGCGCCTGTGTGAATGTGTGTGTACGCGTGCATGCATATGTGTGTGCGCGGTCGGGCATGTGTGTGCAGCAGATGTCTCTGTTTGAGATGTCCTTGAAACGCCTCCATGACCGCCAATTAGTGTTCGCTTATTTGCCCATCTTAAGGCTGACTCAATTAGTGCCTCAATACGACCTGTTATAGCCTGTTATGGACCTTTATGACCTGCTATGTCAGGCTATGTCTGTTTCTGCCCACCGCTGTCTTCATGGGGTCAAACCACTGACAGCTATTACAAAGCTCATATTGTTCTGCTGTTCTACCTGCTTTGCTGTGGACGTTATGGGTTTCAACCAAACCCCTTGTTGATCTCTCCCTAGGATCTGTATGAGCAGTTACATCACAGAAACTAAAATGGTACCAACACACTGTCACTTCCTGATCCTCCTTATCTGATCCAGGGTGTTTCATTTTCATGGGTGATCGGGTGCAGAGTGGCAAACACGCAAATAGTTTTGAATGCAAATCTTTCCCACTTTTGAATGCAAATCTTAAGAGATTGGGTAAGGAGGACTGATCCCGTTGTGACACACCTGCTTAACTCTCTAGACTGCAGGTAAACGTCTCACTTCATAGTTTGAGTCCTTATTTAATTTCAATTGCATGTCCTATCCTCCATGTCACTGTTCATTAGATTACTATGTGTGTAGAGTATTTTGGCTGAGAATGTGTTTGTGTGTGTGTGTGTGTGCTACACTACTCGTTTCATTACCTTCTATGTTTCATTTATGAGCGCTCTCCCCTTCTTTCCCCCTCTCTGCCCTGCTCTGGGCTGTTCTGAAGTACACCTCAGTCACGGAAGGAGACAGCAACCACTCACGCCAGACACAGCTACACACACACAGCCAGACACACCACACCACATGGATTGCCAGTGCATACATTTTTAATTGCTGAGACACTGCCGGTTACTTCTCCTGGTAAAGTTTGAGACAGGTGGGAAAAGGAGGAGAACTGATTTGAGTGAGAAAAGGAAGAGGAGGAGACAGCCGAGAGGGGACTGTCACAAGCAGTGTGTGTGTCGTCCGTGAGAGTGAACCAGGATGGCTCTGTGTGTGTGTGCGTGCAGCCCGTCCCTGGAGACGCACCAGGCTAGTATGCCGTGTCTGAGACCACACACACACACACACTGTAGACATATTTAACATTTGTTCATTTAAATATTCTTTACAATCTGCCAAAGTTAATGACTGTCAGAGTGAGAAGAAAGTTCATAGTGTATTAAAGTATACATAGTAATATTATAAATATTACTTTTATTTGACTAAATATTTAAAATCTGTCCCATATACCTAAACACCCATAGGTTATTAGATCATCAATCTATTTTTATGGTCAAATCCAAAATAAATTGATCTGGTGGGAGGGGTATATTTATAGTGGGGCGTAGCAAGTTTTAGTGGTGCTTTTCTACAGTTTTTTTCAGGGCGAGGAGAATCCTGCTGATGTTGGTCATTTCATTTTTGCAAACGATTAGTCCATCATTTACATATTCACTCTGGAAGAGCAGAAGTGGTTCCCCAGCACTCTCCTCTTCATCAATATGCATTGACTGAGGGAGGCTTAGTT
>CAEFZP010000313.1:12500-55000 GCA_903064625.1 Mallotus villosus
GTGTATTGTCCCAAGGTTGTTAAAAAGGACTTCCTTGTTACCCACATAAAAGGTAGCCTACATCTCACATGAAATTGTCCATGAATAGCCATTGTTGCTTTATTATCACAGAGGCAAACTTTACAATAAATACATGATTTCAAAACTATGTTTTGTTGCCTGATCTTTTGTTGGGAGGACCTGCTGGCTGGTGATAAGAGACTCACCACAGACTGCAGCATGTCCACTGGTCTAAGCTGCTGGAGACGTCAACCAGGGGACATTCTACAACATTAGGACCTGCTCCTAAGAATGGAAGTCCCCAGGGAGGTTATTAAGATAGAAGATAGAAGCTCCGAGCAGCTCTCCAATCAGGGGACAGTCTAGAACACTTCCTGATGAGTGGGAGGGGGTGGGGATGTCACAGGGATGGGCCAGTGGCTGATAATTGGGCGTGGGACTCCACAGCAACAAAGCACACGGCCTTAGTAATGAGATTAATGCTGTTCTGTTGGGTCTCGTTTCACCAAGGAGAGGATTATCTTCTAACAGCCCTCCTAAGGTGAAGGAAAGGACAATTACTCAGACACACTGTGAGTCATCAGCCCTATTCCTCATTGAGTCTCGCTGCAGCTAAAATTAACTTCCAAAGCATCACAGCCACAAAACAGAACAACATACAAACCTTTCCTCAAGAACCGGACCTGGCTTCAGCCAGATGTACTGGTCGATCAGTGTTGAGGATGGGACTGACCGTTTAACCTGATGAAAGCTGAGGAAATTAGTTAGTTACTTTAAGGACATCTGTGTAACTCTTTTGTTATGCCAGATAACAATCACAAACAGCAGAGGTAAAATCAGGGCACACAAGACAGTACAACTGTTGTGTTAAACTCATTTATTCACTGTCAGACCAGTCATGGCTGCACTGAACACTACAGAGATATTGCTGTTTCAGTCACACACAGACAGACATTCCTTTATTGTGTTTTCATGGACAGTTTGCACATTTATGATTTCACATGAACAGCTTGGATGATCCCTCAGTTTCAGTCAAAGCCTGAGTCTTTTGGAACTGAAAACAAATCCCAAATGTTTCAGGCAGAGTTGATCAAGTCTCCTTTCTGACCTTTCTTCCTGTGACTCTCGGTAAGTATTCCTATGATGAACTCATCTGACGACACGTATACTGTAGAATATTGTCTATTCAAGTCCAGTGTTTTCAAAAGCCTCCAAAGAAAAGAAAATGTAAAACAGTAGTGAAAGTTTGCAATCAAGAACAGAACTTATACTGAAGGAATAGCATGAGGGGTATTCTCAAAGAAACATCTACCATATATAGAAAACAGCCTACGGAGTGCACAAGGAAATACATGTTCTCTCAATTGCACAGGGGACAAGGACAGTTGGATTATGTTGTTTTCTGGCAAATTTAGAAAAAAAAGCATTTCACTTACAAGCTGTCCCCTCTCATAACCACAGAGGCAAAACAGTGACAAATCACATCATATAACATTTTATTTTACAGTCTCTCCAGCTTAGCTTTTCTCTATTGTCCTGATAGCGCTTCTAAATGAATAATTGAGTACTTTGCCATCAGAATCTTACATCATAACATTTGTTACACTGGTAATGTAAAGTTCCATAGTATTTCTGTAATTACATTCAGACCTTGTGATACTGTAGCTAAGAAAGTACTAGCAAAATAGCAGACTGTAAAAACAAAGTGTAACGTCATCCATCCTTTCAAAGTTGTGCGCTACGCAGCTTCAACGTGGAAGAGACCTCTCAGAATCTCTCCCTAAGTCATGTAGAAAGGATGCATGTGCGAGTACATGTCTTGTTGTTGTAGTGGTTGCTGTAGCCCTGTGGTAGAACAGGCCGCTCCATTGTGGTAGTCTGTTGAAGTTTCCTCAGCATTGGTCCAGAGTGTCTGGTGTGGACGCGGCTCACTGTCGGTCTAGGCGGGGGCCGACCACCTCGGACCTCCTGGAGGATGGAGGCACCATGTGGAACAAACTCCCAATTCCCACCAATCTATACTTAGCTCAACGTCATCATAAACCTCTTATAAAGTCATATTCATAAAATCTGTCTTTGTATATAACAATGTCAAAATCATTGTGATTAAGGCAGTCCATTCATTTACAAATAAGACATAACTTATAAAACATGTTAGAAACAACAAAGAATAGCTTGAATTGTCCCAGTGACTCGACTATGTTGTTGCATGGTTGTGAAACCCTTCACATTCGCCCTCTCCACTCTGGAACTCTGTCAAAACCAAAGCAGTTCCGTTGTGATCCCAACACATCTCCTATAGTTCTCTAACAGTCATCGATCTGAAGTTCCACTCGGCATCAGATGCCCGGGGGGTTGGATTCGAACATGGCGCTCTGCGAGGCCGGAGTGGTTATACGTGCACTGAGGGCACGCTCCTGTGCAGCACCTGCACCCTCATGAGCTGCACGCTGGTCATGATCTTCTTCTGATGCCCCATCAGAGTCACTCCCAGCCTGTGGATGTCCCTGGAGGCAGAATGACACAAATGGGTCAAACACCACCACGTCTTCTTCGGCTTCAAACGCCTCATCGTCGCCTTCGCCATCGTCAACAACATCCTCACCCTTGGTTCATGCTGATGACGTGCCCCAGCGTGTAGTAGCCCCCAGCAGCAAAGTGGTCCTTGTAGCGCCCCATCTTGATGGTGTCCAGCCAGTCATCTACAGAGTTACAGCTACTGAGGTCTGGGATTGCTCTTTCCATCAGAGGAGGACTGTTTAACCTGACAAAGAGAACGAAGGAGAGAGAGAGAGTGAAAGAGAGCACGGGAGAACGAGACAGAAAGAGAAGGAAGGCGTGAGAGATGAGAGAGAGAGAGAGAGAGAGAGAGAGAGAGAGAGAGAGAGAGAGAGAGAGAGAGAGAGAGAAAGAAAGAAAGAAAAATGGAGAGATGGGTAAGGAGTTTGAATGATGACAGAAAGTCAAAGAAAGAAAAGGAAGAAAAGGAGAGTGAAGAAAAGAGGTTTTGAAATGCACTAGGAGACAAGCCAGAAAATCAATAGCAGTTAAAATGATAGAGACGGGGTGCCGGCTGTGATTGCAGGATGGCTGGTTTGGGTAGATTAATACAAGGAGAAAGTCTCAACACCCCCTACCACTCCTCCTCCTCCTCCCCTCTCTGCATCCCTCCAGCTCCCCTCCCTCCCCCTGACATGCACCAGTAACTCTGTGGGACCAGCGATCTGAACGGAGCAATTTACACAGGTCCAGTCAGCCAGGGTCTCCTCTGCCTGCTCTCTGAATCAGCCTGGATCAATGTCAATATGAGAGCCAGGCTTTTACTTAACTGAGGGAACGTCTTTGAGAGATGAGCTTATTGGAAAACGTACACGGGCGTTCTGGGCCTCTCCTAAGGCATGTCTTCTCCCGAGGCCACAGACAGACTGCTAGGGGGGAAACTTCACGCTGTAACTTCATCCTACGGCTGCTATCTGACTGATGAGGTCAGCTACACTCTCCCTGGTTTATTACAGACAAGGCACAATTCACTATCTAAACTACAGAAAGACACATATTAAAGATGCCATACTTTATTGTTATTAATTTCGATTTTAATTTTGGTCAATTAAGACAGTGCTCCGGTATGTTAAATAGTTATGTGGGTCAAACAACTGGCATAGTTTTCAGGGAGGGTGGAGTGATTCTTTGGCTCCTGCCCCTCCGATTCCAGTGGTGGACATTCAGGGAGGGAACAAGTCACACTTCTGGATCCTTCCAGAACAGCTGGAGGCTGTGTGAGACGGAAGCAGCGACACCTAACCGCACGTCACCCCCCCACCACACACCACACACCACACACACACACACACACACACTCACACACACACACACACACACTCACTCTCCATCTTGCAAGCCAAACCTCCACCCCCCGGTGACAGACAAAGTGTCACCTGCACAGAGGTCCCATTGTCTTGAGTGTTTCTGGGTTCCGGATCAGCTTGTCCAGAACTGTGACGATCTGGCAGAACCTGGGTCTCTCGTTACGGTCCTTCTGCCAGCAGTCCAGCATGAGCGTGTGGAGCGCACCGGGACAACTCATAGGAGCAGGCAGCCTGTAGCCCTCCTCCACCGACTTGATCACCTACACACACACACACATGGACAGGATTCAACACACACATGGATGTTTCGTCCAACACCTGTGTTCTCTGTGAGAAAGGTCAGGGAGTGCTACGGTACAGTAAGATTGAGAGATGATCCCACTCACGTCTCTGTTGGTGAGGTTCCAGTATGGGCGCTCCCCGTATGACATCACCTCCCACATCACCACCCCATAGCTCCACACGTCACTCGACGACGAGAACTTCCTGTAGGCGATGGCCTCTGGTGCCGTCCAGCGAATTGGGATTTTACCACCCTATGGAACCAAACACGATGAATGTGTGTGTGTGTTAGGATATGAATGCATGTGTGTGTGTGTTTGTGTGTGTGTGTGTTTGTACAAACTCACGCTGGTGGTGTAGGCAGCGTCAGGGTCGTCCTCCAGGACTCTGGACAGGCCGAAGTCAGACACCTTACACACCAGGTTGCTGTTGACCAGGATGTTGCGTGCAGCCAGGTCCCTGTGGATGTAGCCCAGGTCTGCCAGGTAGGTCATGCCAGCTGCAATGCCACGCAGGACGCCCACCAACTGGATAATGGTGAACTGGCCATCGTGCCTCTGGAGGAGAGGAAGAGAGGGACTCAGAGGTTACATTTTAGTTTAATTCTAAAACTAGAGATACAGATTATTTCGAGAACTGCCTACCCTCAGGAAAGAATCCAGAGATCCATTCTCCATGTACTCAGTGATGATCATAACTGGTTTACCTGGTGAGAGAGAAAGAGTATGACGGAATCTTATCATGAGTAAGAAATGTTTTTTGCATGTGTCTTGCTGCCCAATGGATTTGGATGTTTGGCAGCACTAAGAAACCAAACTCCTTAAACAGGTTGAAGTAAGGGCCTTGGAGGCGGAGAGCAGCAGCTTACTGCGTGTGACCACTCCCTCCAGACGGATGATGTTGGGGTGGTCAAACTGGGCCATGATTGAAGCCTCGGCCAGGAAGTCTCGTCGCTGCTTGTCGCTGTATCCTGCCTTGAGTGTCTTCAGCGCCACGGGGATGTCCCTCTTCCCGGGGAGACGCATGCGTCCATAACACACCTCTCCAAACTCCCCTGTACACACACACACACGTCCACATGGAAGACAGCATGTACACACACACACACACACACGTCCACATGGAAGACAGCATTGTGCTCAACTGATTTTCCTTTCAGTCTTCTCGGTCGGTTCTTGTAAATTATACCTTTTCTGCAAACAGTTCTGTAAGGAGCTGCCTTATTATGGCCAAACTCAAATGTGGCCATAATAAAAGTAAATGGTGGTGTGGAGTTGCTTCCTGCAGTGGCAGGATGTTAGTATTCCCAGCCTGTCGGTTTGGGAGTTTGACTGACAGCCTCAACAATGCTGTGATTCCTCTCTGCTGCACACCTCAGTCGTTACCCCCACCAATGATTCTGCTGCACACAATCTCTTTGTGTGTGTGTGTGTGTGTGTGTGTGTGTGTGTGTGTGTGTGTGTGTGTGTGTGTGTGTGTGTGTGTGTGTGTGCAGACATGCATGCGTGTGTGCATTTGAGTGTGTGGGGGTGTGCGTGCATGCATGTGTGTAATCATGGTTTTACCTGAGCCAATGATTTTCTCTATTTTGATCCTGGAAGCTTCAATTTCACGGGCAAACTCATGGACAGCCTGGCAGGGGTCCTCATATGTGTGTGGATCAATGTAGAAGCGGGCATCAGGAAATGACACTAAAATAAATAACATTAGCATTTGGTCACACACCTTAGAATGACAA
Organism: Mallotus villosus; assembly: GCA_903064625.1. Lineage (NCBI taxonomy): Eukaryota > Metazoa > Chordata > Actinopteri > Osmeriformes > Salangidae > Mallotus > Mallotus villosus. The sequence goes on from CAEFZP010000313.1 coordinate 18,387, forward strand.
CAATATCTCATCTGAGCCCTTAACCATTCGAGAGAAGAAATGACTAGATGAGCGATGGACAGAATGAGGGAGCAGAGGGTGAGAGAGCGAAAAGAGAGAGTGACAAAACAAGAGAGCGAAAGAGAGAGTGAGAGAGAGAGATTACAGTACATTCGTCTTGTCTCAAGATTAAACAGCTAGAGGCAGGAACTTGTTTGCTCTGTGTATTATACGTATTGCCTTTGAATCAAAAATAGACACAATATATGAAATGAATATCATAAGTAATAATCTCTTGGCAAACAAACCGTGGCCATTTTGGTAATGCATCTTCTCCTCGTCAGAGTCCTGGAAGGCCTTGCTGTAGCCACAGTGTCTGTAACAGCACAGGAAGGATTGTCACTGTGCACATACTGTACAGGACTAAGTCAAAAGGAATGATACACATACAGACAAGTCAAACTTTCTCTGACATGTTATTCTCATTGTACATTGTGACAGCTAGAAATCTTCTGTCTAATAGCAGCATTTAATTAGCTCTAAAAAGGATTTTAATCATCCAAGGATTTTCGGATATTTAAGTCCTCAGAACTGTGAGTCGCCCGGGAATATGCTTCTTACAGTTTTTTCACTTTGTCTAAGAGTTGAAATGAACCACGGTTGAAAATGTTAATGTGCATTGAGGTTTGAAATAATTAAACACAGCGAAATTAATTAGGGGCTGCAGAGGTATGGAGATGTAAATTGGCTACATCATGAAAAGCAACGGAGACTGCAATGATAAGTGAGAGCGTTTGTTTTTCTCGTTTAAGCAACATAATTACATTCATTGTCGGAGGTGGAAAATACACACGATGCTACATTATCAAAGTTAAATGATAAAAACGTCGAAAGTTGACTGCGCTAACAGATGCGTTAATACAAAACGATTAATCCCATCGCCACTCTCAAATTGCTGTGGCCAGATGTCACATGATCGCATTTCCAGAGCTATCTCCTGGCGTGGTCCTAACAGTACAGTGGTGCTGTGGATGCAAGAGGGGTGAGTGACAGTGAGGACGAGTGCTAGCACACACAGTAACGGCAGGTGTTGTGAGAGAGTAGTGCTCCCTTGCCGTTTCCTGCAGATGACCACGGCCAGGAAGGTGACGAGGCTGGACACCAGAGCCAGACAGATCCAGATGATGGTCATGGAGCTGTAGCGCAGAGGAACTGTAGGGACACACACATTGTTTGTTTGCAAGGATACGTTGGGACGTTTGTCACGCGGAATACCAGGGAGCGTTCAGGAGGAACGCACTGGAAGACGAGTACCTCAGACGTCTGAAAGGTCAGTTAGTGGGAGAAGCACAACTGTGTAGAAGAAGACCTGATCTATCTCTGTCGTCTGAGCTGTGTGGGCATTCATACACGTAGCATTTTTGACAAGAGACACAAATGCTGTTACATGATATAAATAGAGTGTAAAATCCTGTTTCTGCACTTACAGGATTAACTGTGTTTTATAAACATCAAATGCATGGACAGACACACACACACACAACCCCCCCCCACACTCACACAAACAAATGACACTCGCACAGACACACAGACACACAGACACACAGACACACAGACACACATACACACACACAGACACACAGACACACAGACACACAGACACACAGACATTTACATTTACATTTATTCATTTAGCAGACGCTTTTATCCAAAGCGACTTCCAAGAGAGAGCTTTACAATAGTGCATAGGTCACTGATCATAACAACGAGATATCCCCAACATTGCAAGTAGTCAAACATGGATCGTACATTGTGAAAAAACCAACAATAAGTGCCAAAGGGAAGAATCATAAGAGCATGGAGTTAAACAAGTTACAATTGAACAACATGAACCTTAAAAGTGCACAGACATACACAGACACAGAGACACACAGACAGACAGACACACACACAGACACACACACACAGACACAGACACACAGGCACACACACACACACAGACACACACACACACACACACACACAGACACACAGGCACACAGACACACACAGACACACAGACACACAGACAGACGAACAGACAGACGGTCAGGAACCTATAATCATAAAGCACATGTACACTGGAGCACACAAACACATATCGACTAACACGCACAAAAACCAACACGCACACACACACGCACGCATTGTTCCCTCAGAGTGTGTGTGTGTGTCTGTGTGGTGTTAGAGTCAGGGATCAGCAGGCAGCTTCCCTGCCAGGGGTGACCCTCTAACAAAGCCCAGATCAATAGATGAGAGGGACGGACTGAGACCTCTGGCATCTAGAGCAGCCAGGACTTTTAGCCCAGCACCCTGCTGTACACTCTGGCCTGTCCCAGCACCCCCCCACTCTACTCTCTTCTGCCCTCACACACAAGATCCCCTGCCACAAGATTGCAAGAAAAGCTCTGATAAATGAATTCATTATCATCTCACCTGCTTTTCCAGTCTGGATCTCAACGTTCTGGCTGAATCTCCCACAGCCCGCTGAGGTTCTGGCCCGCACCTGGAAGATGTACCTGGTGCCAGGCTTCAGACCAGACACACGGGCACTGGTGCCCTTGGCCTTCAGAGTGGAGTAGCTCTGCAGCTCATTATCCTGAGAGAGAGAAGAGAGAGAGAGAGATAAACACATGATTTCTGTTGCATGGCTGTCTCATTGGTTAATGAGCTGGAATCACACTCTTTATTTGGACTACAACACACAAACAGTGCCAAACTCACGTCCGCACACACACATGCACACACACACAGACACATTTCATTTAATAATATAAACCAACAGCATCATTTATTGGATGACCATACCCAGTGACTAGTTAATCATACCAGAACAGCCTTGCTTTCAAAGTATGCTATCACACAAAGAACATCCAGTGTGGTGCAGATAGAGTACCTTCTCATAGTATTTGATGTCATACTCCAGGATGACTCCATTTGGTTGGTCGGGTTCATGCCACAGCAGAGTGACACTGTTCTGACTGGCGTTCTCCTGGCGAATAGCTATCACCTGTGAGGGGGCTATACAGGAAGCAGGAAGTAAAAAACCTGTCAATACTAGGCCTAGAATCTCCAATACTGTCGACCCGTGGCCTCTACCAGTCTCACACGGAGGTCACGGCTTTATGTATATGCAACGTGAGAAGAGACCCTGAGAAGGCTAGTGAAGAGTAGGTGCATACAGTACCTTACCTGCCTGGTTCGTCGTGATGTTGACTGAGGTGTAGGTCTGAGGCTCGTTGCTAAGGTAGGTAACGGCGTTCATTGCTAGGATACGGAAGGTGTAGTTGGCGTGGGCGACGAGATTCAACACCGTCACCCAGGACTCTGTGAGGAGGTTCTGCTGGGGAACGAAGCGGACCGGCACCACGCCGGAGCGTTCCACCGTGCCCCCTCCCCCCGTGGCCCCCCCGGCCCCCTTCCCCCCGACGCCGCTGCCCCCCGCCGTCGAGGTGCAGTCCTCACACGGCCCCGCCTCCCCGGAACACTTCTGACACAGCACGCTGTACAGCAGGTCGCCACGGCCCCCCGTGTCCAGCGGACGCCCCCACTCCAGGCTCACGGAGGTCCCGTTGACAGACGAGATGACGTTCACGGGGGCAGACGGGGGACCTGGTCACACAGAGAGAGAGGAGACAGGGGACACAGCTGGGATGGGACGAGGAGCACCTTCAACGCCGTCCAACTGAAGTCTCTCAATAGGTGTAAATGGGCTTGAAAAATTTGAGGTGATTGTTGAACACAATCCTCTTCATGTTCACTTGAGGTGAAATGGAGGAGTGTGTGCATACATGTGTTAGTGTGTGCGTGTGTACAAGGGTGTGTGTGTGAGATTGAGTGTGTTTGTGTGCATGTGTGTGCGTGTACAAGGCTGAATTTAATTGTGTGCAAGAGTCAGTGTGTTGATGTGTGTGCAGGGTGAGAGTGTGTGTACTTACGTGTGCAGGGGGAAGCAGGGGCATCTGAGGGGGCCCTGTAGTAACTGGAGTCACAGGGGCAGGTCAGGGCAGCTCTGGTCTCTGAGTGACTGTGGAGGGGACATTTACCACACAGGCCATCACCCGCTGCTGGCTTATAGAAGCCCACCTCACAAGCTGGGAGCAGGGGGAGACAGAGGGGAGAGGGGAGGGGGAGACAGGGAGAGAGAGGGGTGGGGGTGACACAGAGATAGTAAGAGAAAGAGAAAAAGAGAGACAGGTAGAGAGAGAATTTAAAATGCGGTGTCAGTACTGTTTCAGAGCACACTGTAGAGGTGGTTTGAGGGTAAACCATACGACCAACGTGTCAAACCCCACCAGCCCAAAGCAAGAAGGACATGATGAAGAGGAAAGTTAGATACACGCGCATACACACGTATACACACGCATAAACATCATTTGGTCGGAAAAGGCTGTGCACTGTTGATAGTCCCAGTGGGAACATCGGAATCTAGCCCATGTTTCAACCTTCTTTAGCTCTTCTGATTCATATTCACTTTCAACTCTGCTATGATTAATAATACAGGGAGCTGTAATAAATATATTCTCTTTAGAGCTGGTAAATAGGCCAAGCAAACTCAGGCCTGTCTATGACTCTCTCTCACCCACACCAGGACTCCATCTCCGATGGCTCACAATTGGTGAACAGGCTCCCCGAAAGCTTGTGTTTTATTCGTAGAATAACCAGCATGTGATAACGCAGTCTGCGTTTTGGGATGAAAGTGCACGAGAACCTTCCTGAGAAATAAACATGATACAGAACGAAGGGCAAACGCCACACGGCCATCAATAAAGAAACGGAGAACAAGACATCACAACGAGGTCAGAGACAGTTCAGCTTACATAGCCATCCTAATGAGTCAACACAAAACAGGTCATGTGACGCAGATCGGCGCTCAGACGCCGTGTGGACCGTGACATCGCGTGAAGTTTGCCAAATATTCCTTTTTGGATTCTGTATTAGTTGATGCGCTCCAACATGAAACTGTTAGAGTTGTCTTCCTCTTCCCCCCTCAGCAGCTACCCTGCTCTCTGAGAGCTACCCTGCCCTCAGCAGCTACCCTGCCCTCAGCAGCTACCCTGCCCTCAGCAGCTACCCTGCCCTCAGCAGCTACCCTGCTCTCAGCAGCTACCCTGCCCTCAGCAGCTACCCTGCCCTCAGCAGCTACCCTGCTCTCAGCAGCTACCCTGCCCTCAGCAGCTACCCTGCTCTCAGCAGCTACCCTGCCCTCAGCAGCTACCCTGCCCTCAGCAGCTACCCTGCCCTCAGCAGCTACCCTGCCCTCAGCAGCTACCCTGCCCTCAGCAGCTACCCTGCTCTCAGCAGCTACCCTGCCCTCAGCAGCTACCCTGCTCTCAGCAGCTACCCTGCCCTCAGCAGCTACCCTGCTCTCAGCAGCTACCCTGCCCTCAGCAGCTACCCTGCCCTCAGCAGCTACCCTGCCCTCAGCAGCTACCCTGCCCTCAGCAGCTACCCTGCCCTCAGCAGCTACCCTGCCCTCAGCAGCTACCCTGCTCTCAGCAGCTACCCTGCTCTCAGCAGCTACCCTGCTCTCAGCAGCTACCCTGCCCTCAGCAGCTACCCTGCCCTCAGCAGCTACCCTGCCCTCAGCAGCTACCCTGCTCTCAGCAGCTACCCTGCCCTCAGCAGCTACCCTGCTCTCAGGGGCGGTCGAGGACCTCCGCCACGAAGGGCACGCAAACAAACGCTTACGCACACACCTACGGAGGCAAACACAACCACAAACTGTCAGACTCACTACCGGATTAACGGACTGCGGCCGATAGCATGCCGTCCCCCCTGGGAACTCGAAACTATTTCTATTCGCAATATTTATCCCAGACTGTGTTCTCTTCTTCTTTTATCCAGTTAATCCCTCCATCCCTTGATGTGTTTTGTGAAGCCCCTAAGTTGAAAAACAGGTCACGATAAACATCGGAACAGCTCGCTCATCAAGGAGCAAGCCAGCTAAAGCTTTGAAGTCTCTGACAGATTCACCAGGAGCTACACACACACTCTGCAACACACACCCAGATGCTGATAAAGTCGAACACACTAACATTGATAATGCTACAGGACACACACAGCATAGGGAGACACACACACATACTGATAGCAAGCGAGTGAATGGAAGGCCAGGCTGGAGGTAACCACTGATAACCTTTCAGTCCTGATGCACTCTCGTCTGCTCCACTGAATACATCAAGGAAATTACAGAGGATAGGGGAGGGAGAGAGAGAGAGAGAGAGAGAGAGAAGAGAGAGAGAGAGAGAGAGAGAGAGAGAGAGAGGAGAGAGAGAGGGGGGGGAGGGAGGGCCTCACAAAAGGTGTAGAACAAATACAAGAGGGATGTAGGATGTATAGATGAAAGTACTTTTTATGAAAGTCGGAGTGGAGCAGTACAGAGAAGACGAAAGAGTAGAGAAAGGTTAACATCTCCATGCCCAAAGGGTTAACTTGTTCTTCCTTGTAGGAAGTGTTGGAAGTGTATATGTGTGTTTGTTGTTCGGTATGTCAGTGTCTGTCAGTGCACCGCACCCACAGCACGAGTATTTGCATTACAATGAATCTTAATAGCCGCGTGCTGCATTGTGTGCTGACCTTGATTTATTCCCTGTATAAGTGGGTAAATAAACACATCGGGAAGAAAAAGGAGGAGGGAGAGCAAATCATTGTCCCACACGTGAGGAGACTAAGGGAGGGGAAGAAGAGGAGAGGAGCAGCCTCTTAAGTAAGTGCAACCTGGTTCTCTGACAAAGTCATATCTTGCCCACACTGTCAATATTGGTCCGGACCTAGGTGAGGTGATTTCTTTGAGCAAGTAAACACAATGTCGGCTTAATGTAAAGACAAATGTACTCAACATCAAGTCAGCAGTGACATTGTTATCCAAGGGTACACAGAACTGTCACCTGGGACTAAACAGCCCCTTCTAACAAGCTGGTAGAAGTGTCCAGGTGATGAATTGTTGTGTCTGTACGATCATGTGTAGAAATGGGCCAGTCTCAGTTGGACCGGTCCCTCTCCCCAGCAGAACCAGCCAGCCTCACAGCTGGCTCAGCTGATTGTGACCCTTTGGGTTCCACACTGCAGCAGGTGAACTACACAGCCCCCGCTCCGTTAGCAACAAGGAGGCCCGCGTATCCACTCCACACTGAGACCATAAATCCTCCACTCCGGGGCTAAAGCAAGGTGTCCTCTTTCAATTTGGATAACACTGATTGACTCAGGAGCTGTGGAGTGGAGTGCTCTGTGGGCAGGACCATTCCGGAAGGAGGGATATGCATGAGAGATGGAACGTTTACCTGTGGGACACGACAGATGGCCTGTTTCAGTTCTGTTCCATGAGGGTCAACAGAGGATAATGGGAGTTGTTAAAATCACATTATTAAGTAGTACAGGTACGTACTGTAAGTGTTTTGTCACAGGGTAGAGTACATGACCGGCCTGAACGAATTCTGAATGACTATACCTTCACTCATGAGATTTTTTGCTATTATATTAAGTTAAAAACGACCTTTGTATTTTCTACATTACATCAGCGTTGAAGAGAAGGCCAGCTCAGATATCAGTCAGGATCAAATGATCTGCTGGATTCAGTGCTGTGGCTCAGAGCAGGACAGTCAGTGTTCCTGTTGACCTCCTCCAGGCCATCAGTCCTCCTGCTTGTGGATGGTGTTCTAATAACCTGGTTTACTTCTAATAACCTGGTTCTAACCTCTCTGGCAAAGACCAGGAAGACGCTTCTTCTATTCCTCTCATCAGTCATCAAAGGCACTTGAAGAAAATATTTAAAATATGTTTATGTGAAAGGCTTAAAAAAGTTCAACTCAAATGATGGTTGGTGTTGGTAAACTTTTTTTAAGGTCTTAAAAGAGAGAAGAAGTCATATGAACTGAGGGACGTCCCAAACTCCCCTGGACAGTAAGTAGGAAACCAAACCGGACAGTTTTAGTGGTGGGGTGAGTAAGGCCTCAGCACCTGACCACAGGTTCACTGCACTGAGAGAACTGGTTTGCATTCCCCTGACTAAAATGCATATTTTGTAGAATCAAAAAGCAGGATTTACCCTACAGGCTGGTCTCTACGACCACAGCCTGAGTGAGGAGGCCTTCGAACAGCTCATTAGATGTCCTCAGGAAAAACTGACGAGAGAAACATACCTGCAGTCACATACCAGGGGACTTCTCTTGGATGCTTCCTATCACATTCTAATCAGAATTGGCATTTGTAGATTGTGTTCACCCCACACACATCTTGTGTCCTGCCAATATCTGAATACAGATGCAGAGTATCAGATGTTTGAAAATGAGAAAAAGTGACGAATGCCATCGTGTTTGTAAACAAAGTCAATCTAACTCGTGCCTTAATTGTTGGCTTAAATCAATTCAATTGATGAAGCCATTACAAGAAAAAACCCGAAACAGATTTAGCCGTGTTTTCCATTAAAAAAACGCCTTGTAATTACTAATCAAAGCAGACAAATGCATCCTGGTTAATGAGCATTTAACGGGTGTTAATTATCCGATTGAATGGCTGTCACTTTCTGACTGTGTGATGGTGCTAAAGATACAGGGCTGGGGCTGAGGTGGAGGGGGGGGGCGGGGGCGGGGGCGGGGGCGGGGGGGCGGGGGCGCAGCAGTGAGGAGAGAGGTGCTCCAGAGAGGTGGTACTGACCGAGAACAGAAGGGTAATGAGAGCAGAAGAATGCCAGGAAAAGAAAGCTGAGAGAGGGCCTCCAAGACATGCAAGAGAATCACATTGAGGTTCCAACACAAAATACATGAAAGGAGAGCTTTAATAAGCACACACTGTACTGACTGTGGCCAGCAGAGAGAGAGAGAACAGCACGGAAGAGGAAAACATGACTGGAAGGAGGAGGAGAGGCAGGGAGAAGGAGAGGCAGGGAGGAGGAGAGGCAGGGAGAAGGGTGAAGGAGGAGAGGCAGGGAGAAGGGTGAGGGAGGAGGAGGAGAGGCAGGGAGAAGGGTGAGGGAGGAGGAGGAGAGGCAGGGAGAAGGGTGAGGGAGGAGAGGCAGGGAGAAGGGTGAGGGAGGAGGAGGAGAGGCAGGGAGAAGGGTGAGGGAGGAGGAGGAGAGGCAGGGAGAAGGGTGAGGGAGGAGGAGGAGAGGCAGGGAGAAGGGTGAGGGAGGAGGAGGAGAGGCAGGGAGAAGGGTGAGGGAGGAGGAGGAGAGGCAGGGAGAAGGGTGAGGGAGGAGGAGGAGAGGCAGGGAGAAGGGTGAGGGAGGAGGAGGAGAGGCAGGGAGAAGGGTGAGGGAGGTCTTTGTCCTCTGTTCTACCTCCTTCCTCGGGAAAGCTGTTGCCATGTTAGCATCAGATGGGAAATTAATCAACAGTTTTTCATTTTTTATATCTTTTAGAAAGGACAAATTCTGCTCATAGAGACAGAACAAAGCCAGGAGTCACACTGAGTTAATGTGGCCACAGCTGGAGCAGATCCTCCATTCACTCATTTCCACAGCCTGAGGAGATGACAAAGACCTTCATCTCTGAGTAGCCAGACTGAAACGCTTCTCATCTCTGCTTAGTCGCTTAGCCAGGTTCTCAAACGACAAATGAGAGTCTACCTCGCACAAACCTCATTTACTAACTTACATCAACAACTGAACCTCACTGAACATGACATTGAAAGAGAACGCATACACTTTTATTTCGATGTTTGATTCTAATAGCATGAGCTCTAATCTGGGATGCCTTTATACCTTTATCTGTTTCGATTGCTCTGTTGCCTTTTTTCCCCACAGGTACACCCTTGCACTTTTCAAGGTTCATGTTGTTTAACTGTAGCTTCGTCTAACTACATGCTCTTATGGTTCTTCCCTTTGGGACTTATTTAGTTTTCACAATGTTTTGGTTCTCGTTGTTTATGATCAGTGACCTATGCACTTTTGTAAAGATCTCTTTTGGAAGTCGCTTTGGATAAAAGCGTCTGCTAAATGCGTAAATGTAAATGAAAATGTACAACACTATTCAAGCCATCACGTTTCAGTCAGATAAACACACACAAACGCTGAAAGAGGAGAAGATGAAATGACAAAGCCTGTCCATCAGATGAGTCATTACAGAGACGTCAGGGCATCATGTTAAGATCCAGTTCCCCAGTGTATCAGTGATCACATGTGGACTGTCTTCAGGCTGTCATCTCTAGAAGCTCCGGGATGTAGTCTGCTCTGCCATCTTTGATGCAAGTGTGTGTGTGTGTCTGTTTGTGTGTGTGTGTGTGTGTGTGTGTGTGTGTGTGTGTGTGTGTGTGTGTGTGTGTGGTGTGTGTGTGTGTGTGTGTGTGTGTGTGTGTGTGTGTGTGTGTGTACTTGTTTATATATACTTGAGAGGACTTCAACCTGTTAACACAGTCACGACGTGGGGACCTATTTCTTAGTGGGGACCTAAAAGTGGGTCCCCATAAGACAACCCATTCTAATGAGCAGAAAATACCTCAGAAACATGTCTGGTACAAAAATTAAAGGTCACCCCAGAATGCATGAAAATGTAAATAGTGTGTTTAAGAGTGTGTGAGCAACATGCTCTTGATCGCCCTCATATGCTGCTTATTGGTACTACAGTCTTATACACACTTGGGCTCACACACACCAATCAGCCAATCACAAGTGATATATTTGCATAAACACCAAATAAGGTGCTACACCGCCATTTTCTTGAGGAAGGAGTCAGAACGGATGTGGTATCTTCACCAAGCACCTGAGACCATCCTGGGGACAAGGTAAACATGGGTCTTTATATTAATTGGAAAATATTAACAATTGTAATATTTATTTTAATATCAATATCATCGTATGATACTTTAATTGTATGATCAGTATAGAAAGATTGGATGTCTAGTAGCATATTTATTTATTTTTGAGGAATTGAACCTAGTCAAAAGATTATTTAATTCACGCAATGGAGTATATCCAGCAAGCATTTGGTAACAAACAACAGTTTATAAACAAATTGTTATCTCTAACCAGTTTCTTAAAAACCTAGCGCATGCCAAAAAGGAATTGTAGTTTTGCCCCCTATATCGTGTTGTCTGAAACATTTACAAAGTGTGATTTCAAACTCCAGGTTCCATAATTCATTTTGCTTCCTCCCAGGTGTCCTAGACCTTGACCTGCGGTAATTTTGCAGAACGTGCACAGTCTGAAAACGATGCTGAGGTGAGTAGCGAGCTAGCATTTATCCTTATAAGTAGGCTAACTTTACGGTAGTGAGTCGGTCTTGGAAGGTATTGGACAATTGAGTAAATTGTATTAAATATATGGCCTTCAAATTCCTCAAGAATTGTTTTAACGAATTGTGTTCTGTAACGGTATGACAGGCTGTCAAATAAGATTATTGACAGCCGACAGTGAAAAACACGTTCCAAGTTCGTCTTAGTCAGCCCTTTTTGGACATGCATCTAGCTAACGTGGTAAGAAGGCCAAAATTCGAGTAAAGTAACAGTTTCCTTTTATTGGTCGCATATGTATGCAACAAACTCTGTATGTAATTATATTAATCGCCCAAACTACATTGATTCAAGTAGCCTTGATACTAGTACACGTGGCACCGAGTGGCACATCGTTTTGCTAGCAAGTTAAAAAAAAACTAGCATAATGGCTACGCAGATTGGGAGAAAGGCTTTGCATTTAAAATGCATAATCTCATAAACTGTCGACAAAGTCAAATGCGTCCACTTTATTACTTTTTTCCTGACTATTTGATTTGTCATCGAATTGACCTTAAAGGTGTAACACGTTTAAGGTCAATTTGTTGACAAATTGCTTTAGGCTACTGCAAGTCTCAACTAGGTTAGGCCTACTACTACTAGTAGTACTAGCTACATTACTTCGCTGCTGAACCATTTTGGTTTTATTCAGTCATAGACAATATTCATACTCATCTATGTCCATAGCTAGTTCTAATAAAAACAAATACTATTGCAGTAGTATTCACGATTATATGCTATCGTGCATGGGCCTACTCTGATAAATTAGTTGATTTGTGTTCAACTCACAACTGAGCACGTGGCCATTATGTGCAAATTACAGACTTCACTGCATGGATGTAGCCTATAAAGAATGCCCCTTAAACCCGCATAATGTCGTTATGTGTCTTGAATATCGCCCAATTCACAACATCCAAACTAAATATGTTTACATTCCAAATTATGTAATATTATAGTGGAATGTTAGTGTGTATGTAAACATATGCATAGCTGTTTGTTTGCATCTAAATATCTTTAATACATAAGGAGAGCCTATGACCAATTAAATGTACATTGAGATTTTGGCCAATTTAACATGAATACTTTTCTTTGTCTTGGTTGGTCAGGAAATGCCGCGGAGGATCAGCCCCAAGAATGATGCCATTAATCATGCCATCTCTCAAAGTGATAAGAGATCAATGTTAAAAGTAGTGTACATTAATCCCATCAAAGGTAAATCAGATGTGTATTACTTCTAATTACTTGCTAATTCTCCCTTTACAGGAGTGGTTCAGTGGATTCCTTTGTACTACACAAACTCAACCCTGGTTTCCTAATCTATGTCCTTTTACAGGTCGTGGTCTGTTTGCTGAAGCTCCCATTAACAAAGAAGATTTTGTGGTGGAGTATCGGGGTGAAATAATTGACTTTGCTGAATCTGAAAAGAGAAGAAAGATATACCCATTTGAAAGCACTGTTTATTTTTTTGATTTCTTTTGGAAAGGAAATAACTATTGGTAGGTTGATTGATTGCTATTGGTCACAGTACTCCAAAATGAACCAAAATATGATGTGAATGTATTTTGCTTATGGACTAGACATTGGACTGCAGTATATTGGAAACAGTGGAACTACAAATGGTTGTCAACAGTGAAAGGATTGCAAGCTATGTTTTTGATGGTTTGTAAATTATTTCAGTGTTGATGCATCTAAGGAGGACAAATCCTTTGGTCGGCTGGTAAATGATGACCATAAAAATCCAAATTGCAAAGTTAAGTTGTTAGAATGTGAAGGGAAGCCACACCTATGCCTTTTTGCAACTCGGAATATTTTGAAAGGAGAAGAAATAGGCTACAATTATGGGGGTTCAGGATGGCACTGGAGGCAAAAGGTTGGTAAACCATATCCTTCCTGCATTTTACTAAAATATAGTAAATTACATAGAATTTGATGCAAAGTTTGACCTTTACCAAGCACACAACTGATACCTGCAGCCTCATGATGTAGCCATTTTAATAATTGTATGTGTTGAATTCAATCTTTACAGACAACAGAAGACCGGCCTGGCATAGCGAGCAGAGATGGTCCTGCCGCTACGCAGTGCTCTGACGCGCCAGTTGCCGAGTGTACTGCAGACAAGTCACCTCCCATTGAAAAGGTATTACATTGGACTAAGACAATTGATTTTACTCGTGAAAACACCCGCCATGAATAGGACAGGTCTACCAGGTGTGCAAAGTGGCATGCTCGGTGCACTTTGCCTGCCGTTGAGACATGAAATTAAGTATCGACAGCGTTTTTCTCGTCAAGACATTAGGTTGAGCTAGAAACGCACCCAGTACCCAGGTTTAGACTTCATCTTTATTTCCTGTTGGCCACTATCTCACTTAAGCATAGAGCCTTCACGGCGTCCCCACATTGCATGCATTTAGTCTCGTGTGTGTTTACATGAGCTTGAACATGGATCGAGTGTGGGGGAGGGGCAGCGTCCACCGAAGTCCCCACTATTCCTGTTGACCTGACATGCACCAGGTCCTCATGAGTCACATAAACAAAAGTGTGTTTGTGTGTAAGGCCACCATTCCCGTTTGTCCATGATTTGCATTTTGGACTGCACTAGGATATAGCAATATGAATTCAATTAAGCAAAAGGTTCTCTTTTTTTCATGAGTGCCTGGCTTTAACCAGTCCAAAGCTTGCCAGCACCTCTCTGACTCTGACTTGGCGCAGGTTGCTTGCCCTGCACCTCCGCTACGGCTAAAGTCCATACGCTAGAGTCGCGGGACATGGCTTGCAGGCCTGGGGCGGACCTACCGATGTGTGTCGGTGTCCTCCTTTTTACATTTCGCTCAGGTTTATTCAGTCAAATTGATCAGAATGACTCTCTGTTGTAATTAGATGCTTTAAGGTACAAGTCCCCACAACTCATGTTGAGCTGATACTTGCTGCGCTCCTCATTGATCACCCGAACGAAAGTGTTTGTATAAGGCCCAACGCTCATTTGTCCTCGAGTTGTATATTGGTCTGCAGTAGAATGAGATCTTGCACATGGAGTAAGCGGAACGGGTATTAAGATGATAGTTTGAGGGTTGCGGGAGGTGATGCGTGGACTTAATGCAGATGTTGAGTGTGCTCTACCTGACAATTGTGTTCACTGATACCTGCAGCCTCTTGATGTAGCCATTTTAATAATTGTATGTGTTGAATTCAATCTTTACAGACAACAGAAGACCGGCCTGGCATAGCGAGCAGAGATGGTCCTGCCGCTACGCAGTGCTCTGACGCGCCAGTTGCCGAGTGTACTGCAGACAAGTCACCTCCCATTGAAAAGGTATTACATTGGACTAAGACAATTGATTTTACTCGTGAAAACACCCGCCATGAATAGGACAGGTCTACCAGGTGTGCAAAGTGGCATGCTCGGTGCACTTTGCCTGCCGTTGAGACATGAAATTAAGTATCGACAGCGTTTTTCTCGTCAAGACATTAGGTTGAGCTAGAAACGCACCCAGTACCCAGGTTTAGACTTCATCTTTATTTCCTGTTGGCCACTATCTCACTTAAGCATAGAGCCTTCACGGCGTCCCCACATTGCATGCATTTAGTCTCGTGTGTGTTTACATGAGCTTGAACATGGATCGAGTGTGGGGGAGGGGCAGCGTCCACCGAAGTCCCCACTATTCCTGTTGACCTGACATGCACCAGGTCCTCATGAGTCACATAAACAAAAGTGTGTTTGTGTGTAAGGCCACCATTCCCGTTTGTCCATGATTTGCATTTTGGACTGCACTAGGATATAGCAATATGAATTCAATTAAGCAAAAGGTTCTCTTTTTTTCATGAGTGCCTGGCTTTAACCAGTCCAAAGCTTGCCAGCACCTCTCTGACTCTGACTTGGCGCAGGTTGCTTGCCCTGCACCTCCGCTACGGCTAAAGTCCATACGCTAGAGTCGCGGGACATGGCTTGCAGGCCTGGGGCGGACCTACCGATGTGTGTCGGTGTCCTCCTTTTTACATTTCCCTCAGGTTTATTCAGTCAAATTGATCAGAATGACTCTCTGTTGTAATTAGATGCTTTAAGGTACAAGTCCCCACAACTCATGTTGAGCTGATACTTGCTGCGCTCCTCATTGATCACCCGAACGAAAGTGTTTGTATAAGGCCCAACGCTCATTTGTCCTCGAGTTGTATATTGGTCTGCAGTAGAATGAGATCTTGCACATGGAGTAAGCGGAACGGGTATTAAGATGATAGTTTGAGGGTTGCGGGAGGTGATGCGTGGACTTAATGCAGATGTTGAGTGTGCTCTACCTGACAATTGTGTTCACTGATACCTGCAGCCTCTTGATGTAGCCATTTTAATAATTGTATGTGTTGAATTCAATCTTTACAGACAACAGAAGACCGGCCTGGCATAGCGAGCAGAGATGGTCCTGCCGCTACGCAGTGCTCTGACGCGCCAGTTGCCGAGTGTACTGCAGACAAGTCACCTCCCATTGAAAAGGTATTACATTGGACTAAGACAATTGATTTTACTCGTGAAAACACCCGCCATGAATAGGACAGGTCTACCAGGTGTGCAAAGTGGCATGCTCGGTGCACTTTGCCTGCCGTTGAGACATGAAATTAAGTATCGACAGCGTTTTTCTCGTCAAGACATTAGGTTGAGCTAGAAACGCACCCAGTACCCAGGTTTAGACTTCATCTTTATTTCCTGTTGGCCACTATCTCACTTAAGCATAGAGCCTTCACGGCGTCCCCACATTGCATGCATTTAGTCTCGTGTGTGTTTACATGAGCTTGAACATGGATCGAGTGTGGGGGAGGGGCAGCGTCCACCGAAGTCCCCACTATTCCTGTTGACCTGACATGCACCAGGTCCTCATGAGTCACATAAACAAAAGTGTGTTTGTGTGTAAGGCCACCATTCCCGTTTGTCCATGATTTGCATTTTGGACTGCACTAGGATATAGCAATATGAATTCAATTAAGCAAAAGGTTCTCTTTTTTTCATGAGTGCCTGGCTTTAACCAGTCCAAAGCTTGCCAGCACCTCTCTGACTCTGACTTGGCGCAGGTTGCTTGCCCTGCACCTCCGCTACGGCTAAAGTCCATACGCTAGAGTCGCGGGACATGGCTTGCAGGCCTGGGGCGGACCTACCGATGTGTGTCGGTGTCCTCCTTTTTACATTTCGCTCAGGTTTATTCAGTCAAATTGATCAGAATGACTCTCTGTTGTAATTAGATGCTTTAAGGTACAAGTCCCCACAACTCATGTTGAGCTGATACTTGCTGCGCTCCTCATTGATCACCCGAACGAAAGTGTTTGTATAAGGCCCAACGCTCATTTGTCCTCGAGTTGTATATTGGTCTGCAGTAGAATGAGATCTTGCACATGGAGTAAGCGGAACGGGTATTAAGATGATAGTTTGAGGGTTGCGGGAGGTGATGCGTGGACTTAATGCAGATGTTGAGTGTGCTCTACCTGACAATTGTGTTCACTGATACCTGCAGCCTCTTGATGTAGCCATTTTAATAATTGTATGTGTTGAATTCAATCTTTACAGACAACAGAAGACCGGCCTGGCATAGCGAGCAGAGATGGTCCTGCCGCTACGCAGTGCTCTGACGCGCCAGTTGCCGAGTGTACTGCAGACAAGTCACCTCCCATTGAAAAGGTATTACATTGGACTAAGACAATTGATTTTACTCGTGAAAACACCCGCCATGAATAGGACAGGTCTACCAGGTGTGCAAAGTGGCATGCTCGGTGCACTTTGCCTGCCGTTGAGACATGAAATTAAGTATCGACAGCGTTTTTCTCGTCAAGACATTAGGTTGAGCTAGAAACGCACCCAGTACCCAGGTTTAGACTTCATCTTTATTTCCTGTTGGCCACTATCTCACTTAAGCATAGAGCCTTCACGGCGTCCCCACATTGCATGCATTTAGTCTCGTGTGTGTTTACATGAGCTTGAACATGGATCGAGTGTGGGGGAGGGGCAGCGTCCACCGAAGTCCCCACTATTCCTGTTGACCTGACATGCACCAGGTCCTCATGAGTCACATAAACAAAAGTGTGTTTGTGTGTAAGGCCACCATTCCCGTTTGTCCATGATTTGCATTTTGGACTGCACTAGGATATAGCAATATGAATTCAATTAAGCAAAAGGTTCTCTTTTTTTCATGAGTGCCTGGCTTTAACCAGTCCAAAGCTTGCCAGCACCTCTCTGACTCTGACTTGGCGCAGGTTGCTTGCCCTGCACCTCCGCTACGGCTAAAGTCCATACGCTAGAGTCGCGGGACATGGCTTGCAGGCCTGGGGCGGACCTACCGATGTGTGTCGGTGTCCTCCTTTTTACATTTCGCTCAGGTTTATTCAGTCAAATTGATCAGAATGACTCTCTGTTGTAATTAGATGCTTTAAGGTACAAGTCCCCACAACTCATGTTGAGCTGATACTTGCTGCGCTCCTCATTGATCACCCGAACGAAAGTGTTTGTATAAGGCCCAACGCTCATTTGTCCTCGAGTTGTATATTGGTCTGCAGTAGAATGAGATCTTGCACATGGAGTAAGCGGAACGGGTATTAAGATGATAGTTTGAGGGTTGCGGGAGGTGATGCGTGGACTTAATGCAGATGTTGAGTGTGCTCTACCTGACAATTGTGTTCACTGATACCTGCAGCCTCTTGATGTAGCCATTTTAATAATTGTATGTGTTGAATTCAATCTTTACAGACAACAGAAGACCGGCCTGGCATAGCGAGCAGAGATGGTCCTGCCGCTACGCAGTGCTCTGACGCGCCAGTTGCCGAGTGTACTGCAGACAAGTCACCTCCCATTGAAAAGGTATTACATTGGACTAAGACAATTGATTTTACTCGTGAAAACACCCGCCATGAATAGGACAGGTCTACCAGGTGTGCAAAGTGGCATGCTCGGTGCACTTTGCCTGCCGTTGAGACATGAAATTAAGTATCGACAGCGTTTTTCTCGTCAAGACATTAGGTTGAGCTAGAAACGCACCCAGTACCCAGGTTTAGACTTCATCTTTATTTCCTGTTGGCCACTATCTCACTTAAGCATAGAGCCTTCACGGCGTCCCCACATTGCATGCATTTAGTCTCGTGTGTGTTTACATGAGCTTGAACATGGATCGAGTGTGGGGGAGGGGCAGCGTCCACCGAAGTCCCCACTATTCCTGTTGACCTGACATGCACCAGGTCCTCATGAGTCACATAAACAAAAGTGTGTTTGTGTGTAAGGCCACCATTCCCGTTTGTCCATGATTTGCATTTTGGACTGCACTAGGATATAGCAATATGAATTCAATTAAGCAAAAGGTTCTCTTTTTTTCATGAGTGCCTGGCTTTAACCAGTCCAAAGCTTGCCAGCACCTCTCTGACTCTGACTTGGCGCAGGTTGCTTGCCCTGCACCTCCGCTACGGCTAAAGTCCATACGCTAGAGTCGCGGGACATGGCTTGCAGGCCTGGGGCGGACCTACCGATGTGTGTCGGTGTCCTCCTTTTTACATTTCCCTCAGGTTTATTCAGTCAAATTGATCAGAATGACTCTCTGTTGTAATTAGATGCTTTAAGGTACAAGTCCCCACAACTCATGTTGAGCTGATACTTGCTGCGCTCCTCATTGATCACCCGAACGAAAGTGTTTGTATAAGGCCCAACGCTCATTTGTCCTCGAGTTGTATATTGGTCTGCAGTAGAATGAGATCTTGCACATGGAGTAAGCGGAACGGGTATTAAGATGATAGTTTGAGGGTTGCGGGAGGTGATGCGTGGACTTAATGCAGATGTTGAGTGTGCTCTACCTGACAATTGTGTTCACTGATACCTGCAGCCTCTTGATGTAGCCATTTTAATAATTGTATGTGTTGAATTCAATCTTTACAGACAACAGAAGACCGGCCTGGCATAGCGAGCAGAGATGGTCCTGCCGCTACGCAGTGCTCTGACGCGCCAGTTGCCGAGTGTACTGCAGACAAGTCACCTCCCATTGAAAAGGTATTACATTGGACTAAGACAATTGATTTTACTCGTGAAAACACCCGCCATGAATAGGACAGGTCTACCAGGTGTGCAAAGTGGCATGCTCGGTGCACTTTGCCTGCCGTTGAGACATGAAATTAAGTATCGACAGCGTTTTTCTCGTCAAGACATTAGGTTGAGCTAGAAACGCACCCAGTACCCAGGTTTAGACTTCATCTTTATTTCCTGTTGGCCACTATCTCACTTAAGCATAGAGCCTTCACGGCGTCCCCACATTGCATGCATTTAGTCTCGTGTGTGTTTACATGAGCTTGAACATGGATCGAGTGTGGGGGAGGGGCAGCGTCCACCGAAGTCCCCACTATTCCTGTTGACCTGACATGCACCAGGTCCTCATGAGTCACATAAACAAAAGTGTGTTTGTGTGTAAGGCCACCATTCCCGTTTGTCCATGATTTGCATTTTGGACTGCACTAGGATATAGCAATATGAATTCAATTAAGCAAAAGGTTCTCTTTTTTTCATGAGTGCCTGGCTTTAACCAGTCCAAAGCTTGCCAGCACCTCTCTGACTCTGACTTGGCGCAGGTTGCTTGCCCTGCACCTCCGCTACGGCTAAAGTCCATACGCTAGAGTCGCGGGACATGGCTTGCAGGCCTGGGGCGGACCTACCGATGTGTGTCGGTGTCCTCCTTTTTACATTTCGCTCAGGTTTATTCAGTCAAATTGATCAGAATGACTCTCTGTTGTAATTAGATGCTTTAAGGTACAAGTCCCCACAACTCATGTTGAGCTGATACTTGCTGCGCTCCTCATTGATCACCCGAACGAAAGTGTTTGTATAAGGCCCAACGCTCATTTGTCCTCGAGTTGTATATTGGTCTGCAGTAGAATGAGATCTTGCACATGGAGTAAGCGGAACGGGTATTAAGATGATAGTTTGAGGGTTGCGGGAGGTGATGCGTGGACTTAATGCAGATGTTGAGTGTGCTCTACCTGACAATTGTGTTCACTGATACCTGCAGCCTCTTGATGTAGCCATTTTAATAATTGTATGTGTTGAATTCAATCTTTACAGACAACAGAAGACCGGCCTGGCATAGCAAGCAGAGATGGTCCTGCCGCTACGCAGTGCTCTGACGCGCCAGTTGCCGAGTGTACTGCAGACAAGTCACCTCCCATTGAAAAGGTATTTCTGACGTATCCAGGTCCTCATGAATCACACGAAAGTGTTTAAGCCAGTGGTTCTTAACCCTGTCCTCAGGGAACCCTTGTCCTGCATGTTTTAGATGTTTCCCTGCTCCAACACACCTGATTCAAATAAATGGGTCGTTATCTAGCTCTGTAGAAGCCTAGTAACGAACATGCATTTGAATCAGGTGTCTTGGAGCCAAGAAATATCTAAAACATGCAGGACAGGGGTTCCCTGAAGACGGGGTTAAGAACCACTGGTTTAAGCTCTATTTAAATAGATGTAATATCTACTTTCATCTTATTTTGTCCTTGGTAGAACTTAAAGCGTCACTTCAATTCATCTGAAGACGATGAGCAAGAGCAAGTTCATATTCCCAAGTTAAGAAGGACCAAAAGCATCATGGTAATATACGCTATAATATTATAAGCAATTTCCTACGTTTTTTCTCATTTATTAGCATTGCTCATTCTCTAATACTTAGGAATCTTTTTTTTTAAGATATCTCACTGTGCACTTACGTTATTTTTTGCAATCAACATCTATTGATTTACAGATGAACAAGATCATTCCTCAAGACTCAGATGAACTCTTTGACTCAAGTCCTGATAGTGGGGAGGAGTTTGTCCCTTACACCGAGGACAGTAGTTCAGACTGCAGTGCCATTATTGAGGTTTTACCTTCAAGTCAGCGTTCAATCCTCAATGACTCTTTTACTCCAAGTCCAGATTTACCCGACAGCACTACTTGTGTCAACGTGGGATTCGAAGAGAGATCCACAAATAGTGCCGAGGAAGACGGAGACACCAGCCCTGGAAACATGAACCTTGATAAAGAAGACGTAGTATTTGTCAGTGGCATCACTAAAAAGGAAGATGGATCTCGTCTCTACAATAAGAAGCAGTACTGCCTCTTCTGCCCCAAGTCGTATATTAAAATGGCAAGGCATCTTGAACAAGTGCATTCAAATGAAAGAGAAGTTGCGAGAGCTTACTCCTTTAAAAAGGGCTCTAAAGAAAGGAGAATTCTTTTGAACGATATTCGGAACAGAGGAAATTACGCTCACAATGCAGCTGTTTTAAAGGATGGCAAAGGTGAGCTTGTTCCTCACAAACGACCAACTGGTAAGTCCCAGGCCAATAATTACATGCATTGTGCCTATTGTAAAGGACTTTTTGTTAGACACTTACTGTGGAGACACATGAGAAATTGCAAACTGCATCCTAAAGTTGCAACTTCAAAACCTGGCAAGACTCGTGTCCAAGCACTGTGTGCGTTCATGGATCCTGCTCCAGATCACATAAGCAAAAAGCTTTGGGAGCTCACCAGCAAAATGGCCCAAGATGAGGTTACTAATGAGGTCAAAAAGGACAAGTGTATAATGCAGTTAGGTCAGCACATGCTCAATAAAAGTGGATCCAACCCCAAGAGGCAAGAACACATTAGACAGAAACTCCGTGAAATAGGACGACTGCTCATTCATGTCAGGAAAGTTCTGCCAATCACCGAAATGAAGGACGTCATTGACCCAAAATATTACTTGGCAACAGTGAAAGCTGTTAAACTTACTTGTGGCTACAACAGTGAAACCGAGAATTTCAAAGTAGGCACTTTGGCGCTTAAACTGGGACACAGCTTAGGTAAACTTGCTAAGCTTGTTGAGAGCAACGGAAGGATTGCTGAGAATCATATGGTTGTGGAGAAAGCCCGGAGCTTCCAACAAGTTCATGCAGCTAAGTGGAATGCCCTTATTTCATCAACAGCCTTAAGAAACATTGAAGAAGGGAAGTGGAACATGCCTACAGTCATGCCATTCACAGAAGATGTCCAAGCATTGCACAGATACTTGTGGGAAAAGCGGCAAGAGTGCATCGATCATTTGACAGCAGAGCCAACTGCTCAGCATTGGTCGTCCCTCGCAAAAGTGTTATTGGCTGAAGTCATTCTGTTTAACCGAAGAAGAGAAGGGGAGGTTTCGTGTATGCCCTTAATTGCATTTACATCCAGGGACACCTCTGATCCAAATCAAGATATTGATTGGGCACTCTCAGAGGTGGAGAAAAAACTATGCAGACACTTCTCACGAATTGAGACTAGAGGAAAGAGAGGGAGAAAAGTTCCCATCTTGTTGACACCAAAAATGCTCAGTGGCCTCGAGCTTCTCGTTCAGCAGAGGAACAAGTGTGGGGTCCCAAAAGACAACACTTACATGTTTGCCAGGCCAGGAGCCATGTCCCATTTCAGAGGCTCAGATTGCATTCGAACCTTTGGCAGAGCTTGTGGAGCAAAACACCCGAATGCATTGTCATCTACAAAGTTGCGCAAGCAGATTGCCACTCTATCAACAGTTCTGAACATGAATGACACAGACATGGATCAGCTTGCCAACTTCATGGGACATGATATTCGAATCCACCGAGAGTATTACAGGCTGCCTGAAGGAACCCTGCAACTTGCAAAAATAAGCAAAGTGCTAATGGCACTTGAACAAGGAAAATTAGCAGACTTCAAGGGGAAAAACCTTGACGAAATAGAGATTCATCCAGATGGTTTGTTTGAATTAATAGATTTTTACACACACCGCTCATGCGCACAAATGTTACTGCCTAAAACAGTTTAAAGAGTGTGTCTTTGATACATTGAAAACTAAACGAAAGAGACATAATAATAATTTACTTTTAATCTGTAGAGCAAGTCTTGTCACAAAATGAAGAAATTCCAGATGCTGAGATAGAGATGGAAATTGAGACAAAAGAATCTGGACAAGGTATGCATTTATCCAAAGAAACTTACAAAATGTATACACTGAAAGCATAAATTATTCAAACTGATCTCTTTAGGAGTTTTAATTAATATAATTTCCTGAGAACACTCATTTAGTTTTTATACTTTTCAGATATATTCATATTAAACATCACAATTCAGATTAATTGACTATACCATATACCTAGATAACAATGTATTCATCCCCAGGTGGAAAGACTTTGGAGACTACTGAATGTGAGGAGCTCCCACCATCTCAGAGCCAAGTGATACCAATGCCTTCAACAAAGTTCTCGCCCAAAGGTAAATTCGAAATGTAGGCAAATTAACTAGAAACCGATATTTTAGAAATGTTTTTGAACTGCATTCACTTTAATAATTGTATATTTTATGGTGACTTCAAAGCTGTCCAAAAGAGAAAGAAGTGGATTAAAGAAGAGATCCAGGCTGTTGAGAAGCACTTGTTACACTTCATAACATCGCTCCGTGTCCCAGGAAAGTTGGACTGTGAAAAATGTCTGCGGGCCGAGCAGTTGTCCCTCAAAGACAGAGATTGGCAATCGGTTAAGTTCTATGTCCATAACCGTATAATCGCACTCAAAAGAAATCTTTAGGGTCTGTAGGAAATGCAGTCTAATACTGTTAATAGTACAAGTGATATGCCCAATGTTTTGGCATTTAGTTGGGTAAGGTTTTTTTTCCCCTTCAGTGTAGTCTTATACCTTGTAACTTAGAATCGCAGTAACATACTTATGATCTTTTACATAAAAGCTCTGCTATTATTTTCTGAATCTACTTACTACTGGTTTACTTATTGAGTACTTTATT
Source organism: Mallotus villosus (assembly GCA_903064625.1). NCBI lineage: Eukaryota > Metazoa > Chordata > Actinopteri > Osmeriformes > Salangidae > Mallotus > Mallotus villosus. Next base: position 42,379 of record CAEFZP010000313.1, read on the forward strand.
CAATGTTATTTTGTAATCATTCTTACTGGGTTCTCCAATGCCGGTCCTCGAGGGCCGCTGTTCTGCATGTTTTAGATGTTTCCCTGTTCCAGCACACCTGATTCAAATGAATGGTCATTACCCGTCTTCCACACATCTTGATAACAACCCATTCATTTGAATCAGGTGTGCTGGAGCAGGGAAACATCTAAAACATGCAGGACAGCGGCCCTCGAGGACCGGCATTGGAGAACCCGAGTGCATTTGTTTTGGCTCTCTATGGTCCAATAGAACTGTGACCATTCTGTTCCTCTTCATACCTGTGATATGCAACTACAAAGTTTATACAAACAGTAAAAACAATTGTCCTTCACCATTGTTTGTTTTAGTTTTTTTTTAAGTCCCAGTTCAAAAGGTACCATTAATTAGAATGAGATTTACATCACTAACCAGGTACATGACTGTATTGTAGTTTTAAATGTATTTAACCAGATAAGTCAATTGAGAACCAGTTTTCATTTAGAACCAGTTGTCATTTATCATGACAAACTGGCCAAGAGGCAACAACAGGATCATGTCGATATGCAACGTTAAAACATGGTTCAATATTGTCTTTGTGCACTTAAATAACATCACATTAGACAGTGTATATAATAAAGATCTATGTACTGTCTTCCAAGAGAGGATATTCATAACAGGTGCTGGGTAAGTTGGGTAGCAAGTGTGTTATAGCAGACATGCATTTGACCTTCCATTTAACCTTAAAGAACAGTCATCCCATGCACACAACTCAAAATCACTTATTAGACTTTGTTTTCTTGTGTTGAATGACAAAGTCCCCTGAACATTAGAAGTCCCCATTCTGGTCCATAAACAAGTTTTGTGTGTGTATGCTAATGAGGTCCCCATTGATAATGAGTTACTGTGCAGATACAGTGTGTATGCAAATTAGGTCCTCGTGAACAATGAATTTTTATAAAGTCCCCAAGACAAAGGTTGTAGACCAGTTTGGAACATTATTTCATCTAATCCAAAATATCTAGTTGGTTTTGTTTTAATGAACGAGACTAAAGCTTGCCTGATTTTTTTCAGACCTGTAGGACCTCTGGAAAGGTGTGTCCCCATAACTGAGGTTCTTGACATGTGTCCCCACATGTGCCTATAAACAAGTCTGTGTGTGTGTGTGTGTGTGTGTGTGTGTGAATCTGTACTGTACTGGATGTGTGCATGTCCAATGCTTGTCCGCAACATATTTCATCTCATGGCTGTTCATTTGAGCGCTGACAACATTTAACATAGATAAAATGTCACAAGCCGGTGTGTGCGTGTGCATGTGTGTGTGTGTGGGTGTGTTCCTGCTGTGGAGATACGGCTGGAGCTAATCAGAGCAGAGATTGAGGAAAGTTTGAGTGACACAACGCTGCCTCGTCTGGCTGAGATTAGATTCATTCAGTTATCTGCGCACTCGCGCTCTCTCTCTCACACACACACACCACACACACACACCACACAGATACTCTTTCACATTTTCTCCCTCTTTGCCCATTGCCCACACTCTCTCTCACACAGTGGCCAAGCAGTGGTAATAGCTCCCTCTACTCTCCTGTGCACTCCTCTCTTCTCCTTCACCCCTCTCCCCTCCTCTCCTTTCCTCCCCTCTCCTCTGCTCCCCTCCCCTCTCCCGTCATCTCCTTTCCTCCCCTCTCCTCTTCCCCTCTGCCCTCCTCTCTTCCACTCTCCTCTCTTCTCCCTGCCTCTTTTCTCCCCCTCCCCTCCCCTCCTCTCCTCTCCTCTCCTCTCCTCTCCTCTCCTCTCCTCTCCTCTCCTCTCCCCTCCTCTCCTCTCCTCTCCTCTCCTCTGCTCTCCCCTCCTCTTCTCCCCCTCTCCCCTCCCTTCTCCTCTCCTCATCTCTTCCCAGTCTAATAAGCTGACCAATAGAAAAATACTCTCTGCCGACAATGAAGTGCAGACCATCACACAAAAGAGGCTAATTAGTCTTGGCACAACAACAACTACAAATCCCCTCCATGCAACACACACACACACACACAGACACACACACAGACACACACACATACAGACACACACACAGACACACACAGACACACACACACAGACACACACAGACACACACACACACACAGACACAATCCCTTCGTCTCCACTCATCCTGCCAGCAGCCGCCTCTGTTATCAGTGAGAATTGTGATTGTTGTTGTTTTCTTGTTTTGCCCAGTGCCAATGGGGCACTGAGAAAATGGCTATTGGAGTGTGTGTGTGTGTGTGTGTGGTGTGTGTGAGAGAGAGAGAGAGAGAGAGAGAGAGAGAGAGTGAAAGTGTGAGTGTGTGTGTGACTAGGGCACAGGCGGGAGATTCCATCTCCCAGTACATTTGATTATTACTTCTGAAAAAAAATCACTGATGGAAAAATAATGATAGTGCACCTTTATGGGAGATCAGACTGAATTACTGTTATAACCTGTAGGGAATCTCTTATAAAAAAACACTTTAAAATCCCATGACACTAAAGAACAAGTGTGCAGTGATGATGATGAAGATGTGTGTGTGTGAGAAGGAGTGTTCCTGCCCGGAGGGAGTGTTGTGTGTGTGGGGTGTAGGGGAGGTGTGTGTGTGTGTGTGTGTGTGTGTGGGTGTTTACTGCTGCCCTTGTGTCAGTTGCCTCCAAACAGAAACATTGTTGTTGATCACGAGTTGTTTACACAACGACAGAAGGAGAGCAGCTAATTTGATCACTTCACAGCTCTGTCTCTCTAGAGACTGGTTCAATCTCAGGTTCCCATCCTCCCAGCTACACCCTCCCTTCGCTTGGCTCTGCCAGTAATTATGAACATAATGTTACACTCAAGTGGTCGCGAGCCGTAAGGTAATGAAGTCCTCAGATCATCTGTTCCTATCAGGAACTCACATCACAATCATCAGCAGTTATTAAGAAGATAAGAGTTGTAGGGTTGTGATTTGGTTTCTACTGTAGAATGTGTGTGACCAGGTGTGTGTGACCAGGTGTGTGTGACCAGGTGTGTGTCTGTGACATCCAATTTTGACTGGTACTGTATGTGTACGTGGGCACGTGTCTGTGAGTCTGAGTGTTTCTGTGTGTGTGCGTGTGTGTTTTGTGCATCTTGGTGTGGATGTAGAAGAGGATGAAGACAGAGAGAGGAGGAGGAAGAGAGACACTGACAGGCCTGTGAAAGACAGAGAGAGAGAGGAGGAAGAGAGTCACTGAGAGGCCTGTGAAAGACAGAGAGAGAGGAGGAAGAGAGATACTGAGAGGCCTGTGAAAGACAGAGAGAGAGGAGGAAGAGAGACACTGACAGGCCTGTGAAAGACAGAGAGAGAGGAGGAAGAGAGACACTGACAGGCCTGTGAAAGACAGGGAGAGAGAGGAGGAAGAGAGACACTGACAGGCCTGTGAAAGACAGAGAGAGAGGAGGAAGAGAGTCACTGACAGGCCAGTGAAAGCGTGTGTGTGATAGCCCCCTCCTGGGTCTCGTCTGAGTGATGAAATAAAAGAAAATCGTAAATAAATAGATAAATAAATAAGACATGAATATAAAACTCCTCCATGTCAACACCAAGCATTCCGCTGTGATATTTTCAACAGCGGCACATTGACAGATAATGATCACATTATATGAAGTTATGTCAGCTTGTCTATTCTCTCTCTCTCTCTCTCTCTCTCTCCCTCTCTCCCTCTCTCTTTCCCTCTCTATGTCTCTTGCTCTCTCAATATTTCCCTCTCTCTTTCTCTTTCCCTCACCCTTTTATTCTTTTCCCCTCTTTGGCCCTCTGTCTCCTTCTCCTCCCTGTCTGTTTCTGAGTGACAACAAGGAGAGTTTCCAGACAGGAGAGTGGAAAAGTCCCGAAACAAACTTACAATTCTTCAGTGGGTTTTGGAGGCAATAATTGTTGTCTACTTTAGAGGGAAAAGTGACAAATTACAAGAGCTTCAAGAAAGCACAGTAAGGCCCTGGAGAACACACATACACACACACACATACACATACACACACACGTACACACACACACATTATGTACTGGAAGTATGGCAGTATTTGGGAAGCTTTGAGACATTGTTTTAATTGCCTAATATTTTGAGTAAATCTGGGAAATGAAACATCAGAGAAAGCTAGTGATAGTTTCTATTCCCCCACTAGTGGTACTTCTACTCATAACCTATTCTTTTTATATTTTTACAAGGCTGCAGCCCGTAAACTCACTAGCATATTCCAGTTAATTACAACACCATTGTTAATGCATGATCAATAGCTGAATCATTTGGCCTGGGAACTCTGACTTGCATTGTTATTCATTTTATGCAAAGTGCTAATTTCTGCAGCAGACAGTAGTAGGACAGAGGATTAAAGGTTCATCTATGATACATTAGACAACATTCCCTTTAAAGAAGGTTAGTCTTTCTCTCTTTCTCTCTCTTCTCCTTCTGTCTCTCTCTCTGTCTGTCTTACTGTCTCTCTCTCTCTTTCCCTCTCTCCCTCTAGCTCTCTCTCTTTCCTTCTATCAGGGTCCGCAGAGCTGGGTGAGTTGAATGAATGTGACCAGTCTAAGTGTGTGTGTCCCATATCAGTGTGTCCTGGATCGCTCTTTCTGTATGGGGCACTTTACTCCATTCTCCCTGACTTTCAGAAGCCCTGGGGCAGACACACACACACACACACAGATAGACGCACACTCAGACATCGACTGCCACACACTCACACATACAGACACACACACACACAGACAGACACACAGTTTTTAATCTAGACTCATGTATGAGGGAGGAGTGGTCTTTCTTGTTAAATCTTAAATAGATGACCCCCACCCTCTCTCCCCTCTCTCCTCTCTCTCCTCTATGTCTCTTTCTCTTTCTTGCCTTTCCTCTCCGTGACACTTTGAACACGACATCACGCAACCTTTTACAGACACGATCTCGTGCGCTCAGCCAAGTTCTGAGCTCTCCTGTGCCTTTGTCAGGGGAGAACCACTTAGACATGCTCTTTCACACACACACACACACACGTATCGTAGAGACACACACACGCACACACCAATTCTCATTTTCATCATTTCCTCGCTCACACACACACTCACACCCACTCACACATACACACACCCCACATACACACACACTCACACACACTCACACACTCACACACACTCACTCACACACACACACTCACACCCACTCACACATACACACACACTCACACTCACTCACACACACACTCACACCCACTCACACATACACACACATACTCACACACACTCACACACACACACACAGCCAGTTGGAGTAGGTCTCCTCTGTCTCTGGGCCTCGATGTTTCTCGTCTCGTTCTGGGACCTGCGTGACTAAAGTCAGTGTGTCCCAGTATGTGTGTGTGTGTCTGCGTGACTGACTGACTGACTGGGTGAAGCATGTCAGGGATGAATTAGCACAGCGACCCAGTTCTGACTGAGGAGGACGAGACGTCAGAGTGCCTCCACAGGGCAGCCCTCTATTACACCAGAGCCAGCACAGCAGAGCACGACACAGCACAGTCTACCTCAGTTCAGTCCAGCACAGCTAATATGGGTGCTAGCAACGTATTAGAGGAATAGTTTCCTTCACACACAGACCTATATCCAGGCATGCACACTTTATAGAAAAAAACACCATACATTTACCAGGAAGGGTTCTCCAGGAGAGTGTGTGCTTTCGATGTGTGTGTGAGTGTGTGTGTGTGTGTGTGATCGTGTGTGTGTGTGTGTGTGTGTGTGTGTGTGTGTGTGTGCATTAGGGGAAGAGAGTAAACTGCTGTTGCGTGGCATGCTTGCCTCGTTTAGCAGACAGACGCTTTTAGCGTTTAAATTATCCAATGGGCGTTATTAATAGTTTTTAATTACAGTAACTCGTAGCAACCTGAAATATGCACAGGTCTCTTAATGACTTGACTTCATCACAGAAAATAAAACAAACCATAGAGGCAACTGGAGACGAAAATGAAGAGAAGGCAATTTAGCAGTGACTGACCATACATCTCAAACCAAGTCAAGTGATTAAAAACAATTATGAGCAATGCCACTTTCAAGACAGCAAAAACAGGTCATTCACCCTCAGGTTAATGGAGCCAGCGTGAAGCACAGCGCAGTGGCACTGTAGCCGCAGCCTCTCTCTCATCCCCCCCAGACGAGGCAGTGTTTCCTGGGACTCACCCACACACGACTCCCTGTGCTCCTCGAAGCCCGCGGAGCACACGCACCTCCCGATGGGCACCAGCCACTCCCCCTCGGCGCTGCAGTACATCTTGGGCGTGTCTCTCTCCTCGGCGTGGTCCACGCACTGACCCCTGACCTCCACCAGGGAGGAGGAGTCGGCGCCCGTCACCACGTCGGTGAAGAGCGCCAGGTTGCGTCCCACGCCCCGAGCAGTGTTTGTAGTAGACCCGGACGGAGGTGAGGGCGATGCACGCGCCGATGTCCTGGAAGGCCAGGTAGAACCCTCGGCGTGACAGAGGTCCCACCCCGCGCACCTGGACACACACACACACACACACACACACTAGAAACAAGCTGCCAGTCCAAGTACACAGCTCTCCTCACAGTTGTGTGATGTCAAAATGATTTGAGCCTCGTGTGTGTGTGTGTGTGTTTGAATTACAGATTTTCTGGACCTGTGTGTAGCACATAAAACGTATTGCGTATGTGTGTGTACCTCTGTGTTGAGCTTGAGCCTGCGGACTCCCAGATCCACGCCCGTGAAGCTCTCATCGGCAGCGATGGTGTCGATCTTAGTGAACTGGGTCTCTCTGACGGCAGAGCCCACCGCTCGGTCGGACTCATAGTAATACAGGTTGAACGTTTCCTGAGATTGACAGGCAACACACACACACACACAGAGAGAATCACGCAGACACAGAAACACACAGAAACACGTTCATTATAGGTGCACTTCATCTCCACTAACATCTCCATCTATTATATATCCCACAGTAGAGTATTCATCTTTCTCCCTCCTTGCTGTCACTCAATCTATCACTCTTTCCTCCCCCTTCCTTTCCTGCCTCGCCCCACCCTCCCCTCCCCTCCCCTCCCCTCCCCTCCCCTCCCCTCCCCTCCCCTCCCCTCCCCTCCCCTCCCCTCCTCCTCCTCTCCTCTCCTCTGAGTGTTACCTTGCACGTGCCCAGTACTCCAGGCATGCTGTTACAGTCTCGGAGGGTGAACTTGACCTCGATGTAGATCCTTCTGGCACCGTCCCTGGGGATCCAGCCTGACCTCAGCCAGTTGTTTTGACTGGGACTCATGACATTACACACCTGTGTGATACATACGTGTACACACACACACACAGGTTAAGTTAGTGTAAATTTGATACACATACAGATGCAGTAAATATGTCATTCCAACACACAGACAGCACACCTGGTAAGTGTGGATGGGGGTGAAGTACTCGTCCATCTCGTTGATGGCGTCCCACTAGAGAGAGAGAGAGACAGAGACAGAGAAAGTGTTGCAGTAGGTGTTCATGCCAGCAGACATTTTGCAGAACAGCCAGGGAGACGTGACTAAGTGTTGGGAGTCCCAACATAGAGGAACACATGAGTGTCAGAAGAGAGTCTGTTTGCAGCCATGGCAAGCAGGGTAGCCCTGAGAGAGGTCACATGGTGACAAGGTCCTCGCTGCCTTAGCGAGCTAGTCACAGAGACGAGAGACCTGCTGTGTACATTCACATGATGAGATAACATTTCATGAATCCGCAGATGGGGACATGTTTGTGCTACAGCAGCAGAGAGGCAGGCAAAAAAAATGATAATACAAGAAAAGAAAATACAATGGACAAATAACATAGTGACATAAACACTATTTTCACGGTGCTGTAGTCACAACTATGCTACTGAGTTCCTGTACTGTGGTCTAGAACTCAGTAAAAATACAACTATATGCCTTGTGTTGCTCCCAAACATGTTTTTATTTCCCTGCTATCTCTGCATCACTGCCCTGCACCAACACGTAGCCAGACAGCATCATCTGGGGCCCACAACAACCAGCTCTGTCTCCACACAGACAAACACTTGGGAATCTGACGTTTGCCCTTTTCCTCCCATGAATCCCACACTGAGCGATGACAGAATGAGAATAGAGGTGACCATGGTGAGGGTGTACGGGTCTGCATTGGTGCTCAATTGTGTGAGTGTGTGTGTACGTGGGTGTGTGCGTGTGTGCATGTGTGTACGTGTGTGTGTGTGTGTACGTGTGTGTGTGTGTGTGTGCGTGCATGTGCGCGCGCGTGTCTCCCCGGGGCTTAGCAGGTTCATTCTGAGCTGAATGCATTATGCGAGTCGCAGGGTAATTGAAAGAGAAAGAGTTGACCTCAGGAAGCTCTCCGGCCGGACTCTACTGAACTTGGCCCCGGCTAAAAAGAGCGGGCCGCCCAGGGAGACCCTCCTACTCTTCGCCCACGCCCTCTTCACCCCTCCTCCCCCAAGGCAGGACCACGGAGAACTCAGGGCAATAATTAGGATCTTGGAAGTCTCACCCCTCTCTTCCTGTTCCCCCTCTCATCTTTATCTGCTAAATTGAAAACGTCCTTGAACTCATGAAGACCCTCTCTAATTAGCCGGGTGTCTGACCTCTCCATCTCCCTCATTATCCTCTCCATCTCCATCTCCGCCCTCCTGCCTTTCCCAGACGGAGATATTTCTAGTCTTCGAGAGGAGACTTCAAACTGGAAGATTAGGTGCAGGAGCCTGGGTGTTTATAGACTGTTCTTCTCCGAATGATGGGGAAAATGAGTGGTCCCTACGACTGCACACGCAGGGCCACAGAGAGAAGCAAGATGATAAAGAGAGATAGAGGGAGAGGGAGAGGGAGAGGGAGAGGGAGAGAGAGGAGAGAGAGAGAGAGCTAGAGAGCGAGAGAGAGAGAGAGAGGGAGGGAGATCTAAATTAATTGGCTGTAAATTGCACATCTGTTTCCTGCCTGCCAACTCTCAGAATCTCTCATCAGAGTAAATCAGATGTGGCAGTCAGAGACAGCATGCGTGTCCCCTTCTAAACATCCAAATACACACGCGTGCACACACACACAACACACACACACACAAACACACAAACACACACACACACACGGCTTGATCTTTTGATATTGGCCCATTGATTCAATAGACCGCATCCACTGAGGATAGCAACACTGATTGTGTGTATTAACGTGACATGCAAACTAAGCATCATGTGTGGCCAAACAATGTATTTTAATGAGTGTGTGTCACACACACGTACAGTATAACCTAATAGTGGCGATTCTTTCCATTAGGATTTAGTAGACTTCTGGTGTTGTGATTCAACCTCCCCCCCCCACCAAGCCCTAATTTCTTATGACTTTGTTTTATTAAAGTAATATGACATGTCTGTCATGTCTCTGTCTGTGGAGACCCAGAGGAAGAGCAGAGGAGTCCACACCAAGCCTCCAGCTGGGCAGGCCGTGTTCCAGCTCACTGTAGAAGGAGCCCTGGCTGCCGTGTTCCAGCTCACTGTAGAAGGAGCCCTGGCTGCTCCAAAGTAATGCCTTGATTAATTACCTCCGTTTTGAAACATGTTTGTTATCCATTTCTGATTACTTTCTTTATTGCGTGTGTGGGTGTGTGTGGGGGGGTGCGTGTGGTGGGGTGCGTGTGTGTCTGCAACTTCACTTGCATAGACTATCAAAGGGAAAATGAGATACAGGACAGGAGAAGAAAAGCAGACAGGGGGAGATACAGATAGGAAATGTCCACAGTAAACTGCTGTGAAGTCATTATTATTTTGATCCCGTTTGAAACAGTTTTGACAGTTTTTAAGTTGTCATGTGTTAGAGCTGCCCATCTTCTGAAGTATATCACATTTCTGTGAGAAACACCTTCTTCGAACATCCCTGTTTCTTACAACCATCAAACCACACTATTCCAAAGCCGTTTAGTAATCTTGTCACGGACCTCTACACTATGATGGGTATGGTTCAGTGGTAGAGCATTTGGGTTCCCCCAGTACATCTCTTTGGATTAAAAGCATCTGCTAAATTGATAACTTACAAATTACTATGAAAATTAAAGCGCTATTATTATGACTCATTATTACATATCACACTTACAAAGGGGAAAGGAAACAGAGAAACAAACAGGTACAAGTGTATCCAAGTTGTGAAGAGAATGGGATTGGATGGCGGTTACCCAGCTTCTTATGAGGACTTAAGATACTGAGGAGGCAATTACAGAATATAGAGTAGAGATGAATGCTATCAATATGCTGACGTCCCGCTCATCCTCATCAAACTTACACACACACACAGACACACACACACACAGACACAGAGACACACACACAAACACACAAACACACAAAGGCACACTTTATAAGACAGAGATGTTATAAGTCGTCCAAGAAAAACCAAAAAGAAAAATGCTTTTTCCTTTGAAAGATCTAATTTAAGATAAGTGCATTCGATGGAGGAATGTTGGAGTCCATTTGAGAGCAGGGAGGGGAATGACTAGAGAGGATGGAGCAGAAACCACAAGAGATGGATGGATGGGCCAACAGATGGATGGATGGATGGATGGATGGATGGATGAGGGACAGACGGAAGGACAAATGTGCTTGTCTGTCTCTGAAGCACGCACAAACAAATGCTTAAAAAGAACCTACATTTAAACTAGCAATTTGGAGATTGCACACCCTTGGTAACGAATCTATGACATACAGTTGTTGATGTCCTAAAGAGTTGGATTTGAACCAAGGTGTAGAAGACACAAGTCATCTGGGATGAGTGGGGAAGATTAGGAGATTTCATTATGTGAGCACATTCTAAAAAGATTTCAATCTAGACACAGAATTAAACGTAACAGTACAATAGACCAGTAGAATTGACGATACTTTCAAGTCAATCTGTTACCTTCTGGAGGCATATCTGAGTGCTGAAGTTTATGTGTGAGAGTATGTGTGTGTGTGAGTTAGAGAGTATGTGTGTGTGTGCGTGAGTTAGAGAGTGTGTGTGTGTTAGAGTGTGTGTATGTGTGTTAGAGCTGAAGGAGGTTCCATCTGTAGTGTCCTATCAATCATCCACTGTTACGGGTGACAACTGCACCTGCTTCAGACCCTCAGGAGATTCAGTTTGTGTGTCAGGGTTTTTGTATGTGTGCGCTTGCATGTGTGTGTGTGTGTGTGTGTGTGTGGTGTGTGTGTGTGTGTGTGTGTGTACGTAGAAAATTCAACACATCATCAGCTCCTACACTTCATTGCTGTCTAAGTACATGTTAATCATCCCCCTGACACACACACACACACATTCACACACACACACACGAACCATACAGTGTCAGCGGTATCGATTTGGGGAGGCCTGTGGATGAACCTGTCATGGCCAACATGGAGGAGACAGGGGGATAATGAAGTCTTCCTGCTCTATCTGACAGGACCTGACTTGGGATGTGTGTGTGTGTGTGTGTGTGTGTGTGTGTGTGTGTGTGTGTGTGTGTGTGTGTGTGTGTGTGTGTGTGTGTGTGTGTGTGTGTGTGTGTGTGTGTGTGTGTGCGTGAGGGAGAGAGAGGTCTCATGGGCTCCTGGGGTAGCCTACGGGTGTCTTCATTGCTGCCTGACCAAATTGGATGGAAAGGCCCTCTGACTGGTAGACACGATCTGTCATGATGTCACATAAACGAGGCGCACAGGGGAGGGCCTGAAGGCGTGAATGGACCTCTCTCTCACACACACACACGTCACACACACACACCTGCACACACTATCTACAACACACTTGAACCCAGACACACAAACACACAATCTGACACAGGGTGGATCAGCAGGTTATTACAGTCTATCTCCCATCTGCTCGTTAGGTGCCATGTATTGTAACGTCTGTGTGCTGTCTGCTGTCTGTCTGTCTGTCTGGTGAGGCAGGCATGCTCTGTGCTAGCTTGGTGTTAGCTCAGAGAACACCCCCAAATGAGGCAGGAAGGCATTATGTAAACCAATGGTGTGTCCAGAGAGAAGCCCTCCACACAATGTAATCCATGGCTCCTGTACTTGCCTTATGAAGGTTGAGTCCTGCTTAAATTGAGGAGGGTCCAACCATGTGACCCAGATCACAGATGTGGAGAGAGGATCACCAGAAAGTTTGATATGTATTTTTCAACAAAAAAAACAACATACTGATTTGTGTTCCTATACTAAAGACCTACTTCCTGTAGCTCATACGGTGTGTGGGGCGTCTGACATCTGCTGTGACGTCTCATGAATCCTGAACACGCTTTTAGAGCTTGGCTACAACAAAGTTCTCCCCTCTGTTTCTATGTTCTTCTCCATCCATCCTTCGATCCCTGCCTTCATATCTGGCTGGAGCACACACACACACACACACACACACACCTCTGCCTCTCTGTCTCTTGCTAAGCCTGTCCGAAATGCAACTCCAGGGGAGCAGAATGGAGACTGTTTTAATCCATCTTCCATAAGCCTGGTCCTGCTGTTGTTCCTCTGTGTTTCCCCTGCGGTCGTCCTCTCTATCTCCCCCTCCCACACTCCTCCCACTCAACCTCTCCCCGGGTGAAGGTGCCGTCCCATCAACAGGAAGAGCCGAGGATTCTACACAGGGACAAGGACAGCTGGCATCAAGTTCTA
>CAEFZP010000313.1:62500-75000 GCA_903064625.1 Mallotus villosus
TCTCCCATGTTTATGTTTGTCCAGACCCCACCCACAACATCCTTTCTTTCACCGACAGTCCCCCCTTTCAAAGAGCTTTCATCTACCTATTGGACCAGCATCCCTCCATCCTCTTCTCCCTGGTGAATCTATTCTAGACTGGTATACCTCTACCCCATCAGGGTGCCTCTCTCTCTCATCTCTCAAGGCTCCTCTCCCCATATACCTGTCCATCTCCCTCTAATTTGCCCCCGCACACACACACACACACCCCACACACACACCCCACACACCCACCCACACACACTGCCATCCCCCAAGCATTTTGTCCTTGGGGCCCTGAAGAGACTCAGGAGGAGGGAAGGAGAGAGAGAGAGAAGAGAAGCTGGGAGAAGAGAGAGAACCAGAGGAGGGAAGGAGAGAGAGAGAGAGAGCGAGAAGAGAGAGCGAGGAGAAGAGAGAGAGAACCAGAGGAGGGAAGGAGAGAGAGGAGAGAGAGAGAAGAGAAGCTGGGAGAAGAGAGAGAACCAGAGGAGGAGTCTGTAGGGGAATCAGTTTACCCCTCTTTGATAGAGACGTCCCCCAAACCCCAGTTTTCATCCCAAACATTTCATCTCTCCGCTGTGAGAGAGGCAAGGATTCCCTGGAGCGCCTGGTGGTAAACAGAATCAACAACAGTAGCCTCACAGGCCGGCGTGCTCACACACCTCCATTAGAAAACACTCTTCAGATCTGGGAGAACAAGACAGCACAACACTCCAGCATTATTAAATACCGTTATGAATCGCTGCCCGTTTTCAACAAAGCCAAAAACAAAGTGTGCCGTCTCTTGCTGCTGACATGACATCTGGATAGGTAAAGAGAAAAACAAGCTTTAAAGCTGCTGCTCCTCTTAGTCTTTTTCCAGTTTTGTTTTTCCGAGTGTATCGTTCCTCCTCTGCCCTGTCTAGAAGCCAACATTCATGTTGTTTTCACAGTCATTGCAAACGTACAGAGACTAAGTTCTTTCTGTTTCTGGCTGCATACCATTAGCCCTGCTGCAGGATAGAGAAGGAGTAGGCTACAGGGGCAGCGAGGCTCCGTATCTCCCCAGAGAGAGCAGCGTGTTGCTGGGCACACTGCCGTCGAGGCCTTGGGGCCCAAGGGAAAACCTCCACAGAAGCATGGAGCAAAGAAGGAGAGGAGGAGAGGTGTGCAAAAACTATTAATAGACACGGGATGGGGGACTGATGGAAAGGAGAGAGGAGATACATCTGCAAACAAGCAGGTAGATAATGAAGACACATTCCCCTGTGTTGGGACATCCTCGCAGATTTGAGCTGACACCAGTGACCAGGTGTACAGGTTTTCAAGCAGTAGGGCAGTTAACAAAGAAGCGTTACTGATTTATAGGAAGGGAGTTCAGGAGTAGGCTACCTGGTTGTAGATCGAGGGCAGGGAGAGGGAGTCCAGAAAGAGAAAAAGAATAGACAGTTGACAGAGACGCTTCATCGATACTGCTCTCTCTCCAGTCCTAATATCTTTTTTCTTTTCTTCTCATCCTGTCCACAGTCTAGGTTCCTCATCAATAAATAAGATGAGTTATTCTCAATGTGTTTCCTTTTTCTCTCATTCCCCTCGCGGCCCGGTGCTGTCAGATTGATTCAGACCTGGGAATGGCTATGTCTCTCTTTTACTGACTTTCATCTTCTCATCATCTCTCCGAGTCTCAAATGAAGACCCTTCATCAGTTAAATCTGCTGGTCTATTGACGAGTGTTGCACATGCCTTCAGAGAGGGTTTGATGTGTACAGGCATGAGAGCGCGCGCGTGCGTGTGCGTGTCTGGGTGTGTGTGCGCGCGTGTTTATGTTCCCTCCGCGCAGTCCAAGTCCTGATGCCGCACGCCTGACTGCGCTCCCACACGCAGTCACCAGCTGTCCGTGTGGTGACACGGTGACACGGCGAGACGCCTGCTGTTATTGGAGGCAGGCTGATAGAACACAGCCAGGGGATAAACAACACAAACAAATGGAACTCGGATGGAACACTGAAGCGTAACAAAGGATAAACTATTATCCTGTGTGTGGTGACACACTGTCGGATTAATGCGTGTGTGCTTTCCCCCCCCCCGCTGGAGACGCCACTGGTGTCATCAACTTAAAAGTTGGTGTCGGAACTAAAGTCCTCTGCTTTCGAGCGTATGGACCAGTCAGTGCGGACATGGAGGAACCCCATCTGGTACTGTGGGAGTGTCAGAACCCTCCTGGATCAGGGCCTGAGGTTCCCTCATGGCCTGAGACCTTCGATGAAGTGAGGGAGGGACTGTGATCTGTGATGGAGAGGGACGGTGTGATGGAGAGGGACGGTGTGGGCAGAGGGATGGTGTGATGGAGAGGGACGGTGTGATGGAGAGGGACGGTGTGGGCAGAGGGATGGCGATCTCTGAAAGGACAGCAGGATGGATCATTCCCCATCATAAGGACAGACCCTGTCGTTTCACAGATGAGTGGAGCGAGGGGTCTAGCCCTCTACCAGACAAACAGAGGATCAGTTTGTCATTCCCATGACAATTCAGGCCACCAGGTAACTCAGAGGCCAAGCACTGATGCAAGAGTGTGAAATAGATTTATAATCCTTTCCTCCAGAATTCTAGACCTTGATTTCATTTATTCAGCTCTTTTCCACTCTTTCCCTCCCTCCCTCCTTCCGAGCCTGTGTATAGGCTATGCATTATAAATGCTTTGGCTCGGTCGAGAGAAATGGTTTGCATGTGGCAAGCATTAATATCATTGTGCACAGATGTATCCACGCATGCATAGATGTACATGTGCAGGTGTGTGTGTGTAGGTCTGTGTGTGTGTGTGTGTGTGTGTGTATCTGTCTAAGTGTTTGCATGAGTGTCCATGTGCGTATGTGCAAAAACGTCTTTATTGGATGAAGTGTGTATCCACCTTCTCCACCATCTTAATCACATTAGGCCTGTGATTTATGGCCAGATTACCGGCTGTAAAATGTATTATTTCCTTGTGGAGACAGTAGAGCGAAAGAGATCCATCACTGTGGATCGCACTGGCTTAGTGGATCACTACATCATATCTGAACAGCAAGGTTAGCAGAGAGCGTCTTCAGCCATACACAATCATTGACTCTACATATTGCATTTTACTATCCGAACACACAGAGTTTGTTACAGTAAGGATGCAAACAAAGAAGAAAGCGGGGTACGGCTTGTTCTGTTTGACCTTATTACTGCCTCCCTTCCTTGGCAAAATAGCAATTGCCACGGGTTGCCAGGTTTGCCGGCATTTATCAGAGAGTATTAGACCTCCGCTAGTCTTCTATTAAACTTAATGAACATTTAAATCCTCTAATGGATTGAGCGGAATTGAGAGCCACAATTTATCAGGCAGACACTGCCCGCCGCTGTTGATAAAGACACTCACGAATTGACTGAGAGACACTTTTGAGAGACATTTTTTCCCTCTCCACTATCTCTCTTTTATCTCAGTCTTTTTTGCAGTCTTTATACATTTATAAATATATATATATATATATGAATATTTAGCTACTAATATACTTTGTTCCCAAAAAATACTTTGCCCATTTCCCCATTTCTTTCATACTTTTAAGTGTTTCTTGCATTCAGGCAAGTGAGGTATTTTCCTCTCAGTGTTGTGTTATGAAACATAAGACAAGTCAATCTCTCCCCAGCCTGATCTCAGTCATTCATCAGTCCCCATGAAGGGAACATCACAGTGATCCCACCAGGAGGGATGCGTTAACACAACCACTACAGCAGCCCATTATAGAGCTGTCACAAACCGCCGCCAACCATCTCTCTGCCTCACTCTCCAACAGACAGAGTGAAGCATCTCACAGCCCAGAAGCTAGGTGGGCCAATAAATAAATTAACAACTTTACAGCACTATCAAACAGCATTGGCTAGTATACCCGGGGTACAGGGCAGCTGAACTCAGCCCAACCTGGCCGCAGCCTCTGGTAATGGGGGAAAGATCTCGGGAGAGTCCCAGGCTTCTTAGGCCCATCTGAATCAGGGGTAAGCCACAGTTCTGGAAGGTTTGAACACCTGCTTGTATTGATCTATTAGTTCTGGCATATTCTGACTGACAGTCCTAACAAGGCTGATCTGATCAGACCCATGCAGAGGAGAGAGAGGTACTCCAGCCAGCACACAGTAAGGTGACTTCTATATGATACTATGCCAGAAAATAATGCAATATCAAACAATGTAACCTCTTACATTTCTCATGAATTCTTTAATCTCTCATTTTACTTTCGTGTTTTCTCTCCATGTTTTCACCTAAATAAACTTCAAGTACATTTTCTTTGATAAGGGACAACACAAAAACAACAAGTTCAGACATGTTCACAACAACCAGGAAAGTGGCAATGCCATTATTCCACATGATGTGACTAACACAAACATTAATGTTCCGAATTACAAAATCCAGAAAGTCTTTGATGATTGTAAGATAAAAACAGCATTGTCTGGAAGTAGCATTAATGTTGCTTACATATGGGTTTAGCTGATTTATCTCTGTGATATGAATGACCTCTTATTGTTCATAGATTAATTGAAAAATGCAGCACAACTTTGTTGAGTAACTGCAAAAATCCACACTGATGATCTCATTATGGTAATTATAGTTTAAACATATCCAGACTCTGCAGTTTACCAACAACTTCTCAGTGACTTTCTTCACTCCTGGGTGGTTCACTGTGATAAGGTATTATTCCTGTAGTGTGCCTTTTGCACACTTTACCACAGGTTCTTATCCTGCTCAGCCCAAGGCAGTGTGTATCGAGGGTTTGAGTCCCACATCCTCTATGTCTTTAGATAAAAAGCACAATTGCTAAATGTATTGTGACTAAAACACACCAACACACATCCACAAACACACAGACTCTTGGGAAATGCAGTAATCCCATCCTAATGAGTTCCTAATGAGTGAGCCTCCTCATTAGGTATGCCTGTCCTTCTCTACACGGTGTAGGTTGTGTCTCAGAGTACGGGAGCCTGCGAGGAGAGTTCCCCGGCTCCAGGAGAGAGAGCAGCATGCAGGGGTGGAATCAGGGACACCAGCACACATGGGCTGTCAGAGAACAGATCACATCCCAACTTCAACAAACTATGCATCAGTGCCAGTGGGAGATTTGTAAATAAAAGGGACTTCAGTTTGGATTGTTGAAACCTGATACAAAGTCAACCTTTTGTACTTATTTTCTGTGTAAAACCCGCAGTTGTCTAAAATCTAGTAGATTGAGTGTACTGTATACAAATAGAACATTAACAAGCTGATACGCATGAAACAAAAGTAGATTATTAAGACCCTGTTTTAAGTCAGTGTTTTCTCATGGCGTATTGAGATAACTGAAATAATATTAGCTAATAGCAAAAAAGCAATTCTCAGCTGCTATTCTCAACAGTACAGTTTGTTTGATGACACTTACCTCACAATTATTTTATTTTTTTAACTTTCTGCAGATGAAGGTATGTAGATTTGTCGATTTTTTAAATCTAAAATGTTTCTTTCACTATTTACAATTCCTCAGTTTGTCTTCATGTGAACATGTTGTGGTTAAGATGTTTCTTCTTGTAACGTTTTGTACAACTTGGGTGCTATTTTCGGTGCAAGGTGGTTTCATTCCAAAACACTAGTACCATGACATCTGTCTTCCACAGTTTTATATATGAACCATTTATGGTACACTGTCTGTGAGAGGAGGTAAAAAAGACAGAGAGAGAGAGAACACGATAGAGAAAGAATGAGAGTGAGAGAGAGAGAGAGAGAGAAGCCGGGATATTCTACAATCATGTCGTGGAATTACTGTGTCTCCAGGGTGGAAGGGGATTTGTGCCTGGATTTCCAACATTGTTTCTGCTGTTAGAGAAGCATTCAAGTTGGATGTGTGCGCATAACATACTCTGACAGGCACGTCCACAATTGTATGTGTCAGCACAGAGAAACACACATCACAAGCACTGACAGCTCAGCATTTTCCTTTTTTTTTGCGTACATTTTAAAACATTTGTGGAGGATCTTCTTTTAATTTTTCCTTTGTTTTATGACATAAAAGGTTCTGTATGATACTGAAAAACTTAAATTAAAAACGTTTTGAACTGAGCCCTTAAAAGATAGTTAAGTAGATCATCATATTTTTCCCACAGCTAAATAGCAAATTATCCTTTTAACTACAGCAATTGGAACTGAGTTTGACTCAACAAATCAAACCAAACCGGCATTCACTGTTGCAAGTGTTGGTGGTTGAAAGTGTTAGTGTGTGTTTGTGCCTGTGTGGATGTGTGTGTTAAGTGAGTATAACATTTGAGTTGTTCTTCTAGTCAGAGGGTTGATTGAGGGCCGCCTGTCTTCCCGGAGAGCCCACATCTTTCTCCATATATTACATTTTATTATTTCCTCTAACTTTCCTTTCTAAGGTTATCTTCATTTCCATATACTTGTAATATTTGTAATTGCCCCCTAGCTAAACTAAAGCAAGAAGTGAAATTAATTTTGAGGAACAATTTTCTTTAGAAGCCACGTTGACAGCCAACCAAAAGAGATTTTAAAAATGAATATTTTATGACAAAACTGCTTTTTATTCGTTTTGTATCATAGATTTATTGGCATACACAATAATTTTTAAATGGTACATGAAATAACTGAAAATATACTTTTTTTATGGCAAGTATGAAATGTTAAACTGATGTAAGCTGTTAAAGGAAGCCATTATCATTAATGGAAGCATCTAAATGAATACATTATACATTTTATATATTGTAATTGAAAATGTGTAATTTACATTACTGCCACATGACAGGTCAAGTCACATATCATAAACAGGTATTTCAACTGAGCTGCTAAATAAGCGTAACTGTTTTTATTTTTTATTTTGAATGATTTAAAGATTCCATCTCGAATGTAGATCAGAACCCATTCCAAACTTAAGTGACTACATTACAGTAATCTCTACGTTTAGAATATGTTCATGTGTGCTTGCAAATAACGCACTTGTGTCTATATCATGACATAAATATTTGACTCTGCGTGTGTGCTTGCTTATGTGTGTAGCCTTGCGTGTGAAGGAGCCTAGCCCTCCTGCTTGTGAGTGTGTGTGTGTGTGTATGTGTGTGTGTGTGTGTGTGTGAGCCCACCATCCTGCTTGTGAGCATGTGTGTGTGAGACCACCATCCGTTGCAGGAGGGGGTCCGCGGGTTGCGAGTTCAGCAGCAATGGCGATGTTTCAGACTAGATCATACATAGCAACATGAACTGTAGGAGCATGAAATATGATTATTTATCTCCTGGAAAGAAGCAAATGAGAGAGGCAACAAACACTAAAGAATTCAATCAAAATGGCAAGTGGAATTAAGTGCCACACTTTTGCCCTCCTCTCAGTACCTTTAGGGAGCCAATAGCTCCTGTCTCACCCCCACAGCCCCTCCTGTCTCACCCCCACAGCCCCTCCTGTCTCACCCCCACAGCCCCTCCTGTCTCACCCCCACAGCCCCTCCTGTCTCACCCCCACAGCCCTTCCTGTCTCACCCTCATTGAGGTCTCTCTCTCTGATTTTAAACTGATGCTGCCAGGGGGGGCCAGAACTCTGGCAGCCGCACCAACGATGACTCCTATGAGTCTCAGGAGACAGGAGCCACGACAAGGACGCAGACCCTGTCACTCACACACACACACACACACACACACACACACTCACACAGCTCTCTAGAGGACAACAGGGCACAATGAGGATGAGTGACATTAGTTTACCATATGACAACAAGGCTGTTCTGTCACAGGGATGGCAGGATGGAGGACGAGAGAATGAGCCGGAGAGACGTAAACAGAACCTTGTGTTTCTGAAGTGACCTCACTATGTTCGGGTTACACATTGATTCTGGTGTAATGCTTTTTAAAGTTTCCTCACACAAATACAAACACTTCACAATGAGACAAGGGGCTGAAAACGATTACCAACCAACTTGGATTGTTATTGGAGGATTGCGTGTGGTATCTGTCTGGTGGTGTTCAGTCAGGCAGTAACCTCAGATCCTGTGCTGTCCCTGTTTGACTCGGGCTCTCCCAGGACAAACCATTCAGCCTCTCTCTAAGCATACAATTGCCACATTTTTAATGGTTATGGTGATAATTATTGTCAATTCATTGTTCTAACCCGTAAGGTGAAGACTGGTGGGAGCTTTAAACTGTGTTAGAGGACAGATGCTCTGTCACACACACACAAACACGCGCACACACACGCAGACAAACACACAGACAGACAAGCATACATGCATGTACACACACAAATAAAAGCACACACTCAGACACACAAAATCCCACAAATTGTGACAGCAAATGCAAGCAAACATAATCAACCAGTGTGAACATAAAACGCAGACTGAGATAACAGCTTTTTGTATCGGGGAGCAACTTTCAGTAGGCTTGTTTCAAAATTAATCTTTACATATGTTAATTCCTGCTGATGGCAAAATACACCAATAATTCATGCTGCTTTCATGCAAAGGCATGACTGAAAGTGTCATTCATTCACTCCGTTCTTTGACCGACAAAACACACACACACAAACTTCTACACACACACACTCAAACACACACAAACACACGCACACATTGTTACCTTACCTTCGTTGTTGTTGTTGTTAGTTCCCGCGGTGGCCAGTGCTTGTGGTGATGTAGTCCATAGAAGCAGTAGAACTGCAAGCCAATGGTCTGAAGCCATGGTGCTGACTACCACACACACACACAGTACCGATCCCTCTCTTCCTCTCTCCTCTCACGCCCTCACTCTCACTCTCCCGCTCTGCCTCTCGCGTCCTCACCCTGCGTCCCAGTGTCTGAGCCGGCACAGAAAGCATGTGTGTGTGGAGGCGAGTGTGTGTGTGAGGGCTGCGAGCTCATTGGGCTAGAGTTAGAGACAGCCTCTGTGGCTCCCAGTCTGTCTGCCCTCTCTCTCTCTCTTACGCACGCACATATAGACATACATGCACACTCGCCAAGCAGCCAGGGGGAGGAACAACCCAGTCTATCACACTCCTCGCAGCCAATTAGAATGCACAATTTGGCAAGTCCTCTAACCAAATATTCTCATCATAACACACCTGCTCATTCTCTCAATCTGTCTGAACAACACATTCTCCCTGAGTTTTAGCCCTGATAGACCATGACGCCCCCCCCTCCCTCTCTCTCTCTCTCTCTCTCTCTCTCTCTCTCTTTTCTCTCTCTCTCTCTCTTTCTCTCTGTGTGTCTCTCTTACTCTCTCTGTCTCTTTCTCTCTTTTTCTCTCTCTCATCATTCCTTCTCTCTCATCCCTTGTTTCTCTCTTAGTCTCCCAAAATATTTTCTCTACCACAATCTGGCTCTGTATATTTGTGGGTATGCACATCCAGGGTGTTTAGGAGTTAACACAGTAAACAATAAACACTAATTATTACAGTAAGTGTGTGAATATTTCATGCACACATTGTTCAATACAATGTTCTCCATGGAGGTTATCTGATCCAGTTCGTATCCTGGGGTGCTAATTGGTCTTTGAGACTTGGGGACAGCAATCACATAGTCAGCTATTGATCCCTGACAGTGTTGTACTGTACATCACAAACAATATATTTGTGTGTGAGTGTTTGAGAGAGTGTGTGTGTGTGTCTCATTCAAGGGCAATGATCAAGTATGGATTCCCCTCAAGAGAACAAAACGTGTCGGAGCCGTCACACTGCGAGTCATCTGACCGGTCAGGTGTCTGGTACCAGAGAACACGTTCACCAGCAGACATGAGGTGAACTGCAGCTCAGGCATCCAGACATGCACGGCACGGAAGGAGGAATACTGGGGTAATACTGGGGCAATACTGGGGTAATACTGGGGTAATACTGGGGCAATACTGGGGTAATACTGGGGTAATACTGGGGTAATACTGGGGTATAACTGGGGTAATACTGGGGTAATACTAGGGTAATACTGGGGTATAACTGGGGTAATACTGGGGTAATACTGGGGTAATACTGGGGTAATACTAGGGGTAATAGTAGGGTAATACTGGGGTATAACTGGGGTAATACTGGGGTAATACTGGGGTAATACTGGGGTAATACTGGGGTATAACTGGGGTAATACTGGGGTAATACTAGGGTAATAGTAGGGTAATACTGGGGTAATACTGGGTTAATACTGGGGTAATACTAGGGTAATAGTAGGGTAATACTGGGGTAATACTGGGGTAATACTAGGGTAATACTGGGGTAATACGGGGGTAATACTGGGGTAATACTGGGGTAATACTGGGATAATACTAGGGTAATAGTAGGGTAATACTGGGGTAATACTGGGGTAGTACTGGGGTAATACTGGGGTAATACTGGGGTAATACTAGGGTAATACTGGGGTAATACTGGGGTAGTACTGGGGTAATACTGGGGTAATACTGGGGGTAATACTGGGGTAATACTGGGTCCTCACGCAGGACCTTGAGGATGCAGAGTCACATCATGTTCTGCTCTACTGAGTTGTGTCTGCATTGGTCACTCCTCACCTTATTCATCCCAACATCTGTTTGATGCTCTGATGACATTATGTGTGTATTGTGATGTTGTTTGTTATTATTGTTTGTATTGTTTATACTGCTGCACAACCAATTGCCCCTTCGGGGACAAATGCAGTTTTGATTCACTTCATACACACAAAGTAGGGGAAACCCGACAGTGTCCCGTATACATGCAGCTGGCCTGAGGAAGAGAGGGAGGATGAGAGGGAGGAAGAGAGGGAGGGTGGAAAGAGAGAGTGATAGAGATAGAGAGGGATGGAGAGAGAGATGGAGAAACAGGGTATGGATGGATCTGCGCACAGACGAGATATCGAGATAGAGCGAGCTCGCTGCTAGCGAGCGTAGAGGAATGGAGCGAGGGAGGCGTAGAGAGAGATGGAGCGAGGGAGAAGACGAAGAGTTCGAATGCCAAATGCAGAGAGTGGTGCGCCTGCCAAACCCTTCCCCCCGTGCAGGGAACACAGGGGGGGTCTGTGTGAGTATAATGGTCCCCCCTCATCATGTGCAGGGTGCCTAGTGCCTACGTGCAGCGTCAGATTGCTAACACACACATATGAACATCTTGAAGGAGAAATGGCCATTAGTCAAATGTGTTTCATCAGTCTTTGGGATTGTGTGTGTGTGTGTGTGTGTGTGGCTGTCCTGTGAGGCTACTCATAAGGTAGCCACACATACCCTCCTGTGGGGATGTTTGTGTGTATGTGTGTGTGTGTCATCTCAATGTTGCAGCACAGCACTCTCCTTTCTGCCATGCTGCCCTGGTTTTGTGCACTGCAAACCGAACAGGCAAAAACTTTGCTGATCATTAGCAGTGATTTCAGTGTTTTGTGTTCGGCACAAGGCTCAGCCCGGCTCTGTGTGTGGAGAGAGACCCAGTCTGCTACTGCCACACAATCAATTATTCTCTCAGTGTCTTTTAGTTCCACAGTCTTCAACAGTATATGAGTTTGACGATTCCTCGCTTTGAAAAAGCAGTGTGTCTTACGATAAGAGCAGTAATGGTGCTGTTGTCATCCTGCACTAGCAAGTTGATGAGCGAGAGTGGGGGAGCCAAGAAAGCTGCAATGGAAGAACTATAAATAGGATTACTGGGATTGCAGACTGAGGAAACATCTGATGGCGTGAGAGGTATCAGTTAGAATCAGAGTGTGTGTTTGTGCGTGTGTGTGCTCGCACGGGTGTGTGCATGGGTATGCGTGTGTACGTGTGTGCGTGTTCATGTGCATGTGTGTGTGTGTGCGTGTCCTGTAAAAAAACAACCGCAGCTCATTAAATGTTACTTTCCCAGCTCCAGCCTTTATGTTTGTGTGGTGTTGTTGACAGGACATGGATAAGGTACACTCCGATATTCACCCCCTGTGAAGTCTAATAAGGAAGAGTAGTGAGGAGAAGCAGAGGATGGATGGTGTGTGTGTGTGTGTGTGTGTGGTGTGTGTGTGTGTGTGTGTGTGTGTGTGTGTGTGTGTGTGGTGTGTGTGTGTGTGTGTGTGGTGTGTGTGTGGTGTGTGTGTGTGTGTGTGTGTGTGGTGTGTGTGTGGTGTGTGTGTGTGTGTGTGTGTGGTGTGTGTGTGTGTGGTGTTGTATGTGGATGCACAAGACCAACCCCCCCTGACAAGCATATACATACGTGCACATGGACCTCACCTGGGGGGGTCTGTGGGCAGCAGTTGGCATGGTAACCTTGAGTGTGGGTTGTGGTTGTGTGTGTGTGTGTGTATGTGTGTGTGTGTAGGGGGCAGATGGAAGGGTCAGTGTGTAGTCCTTTGTCGCTGGGCTTGCTGGTGTGTGTTGCTAAATATAACCCAGCAGAGATAGAGTAGTTATAGTCTTGTGACGGCTTAGGGGGCTGCACCAGTCAAATTCAACATCAAATGACATCAGTCACATACCACCGTGTTAATGTAGAATAAACACTGTACAGATTGTAGAGTACTGAACTTGCTGAAGCTCGTAGTGAGAGAGG